>CAUYSK010005022.1:0-45850 GCA_963575035.1 Avahi laniger | reverse complement strand
CAAATTACCCCTTTTTATAAGGACACCAGTTGTATTGGATCAGGGCCTACCCTAATAACCTCATTTTAACTTGACCCTATTTTCAAATAAGGTCATATTTTGAGGTACTGAAGTTTAGGACAATGTATCTTTTTTTTTTTTGAGGCAGAGTCTCACTCTGTTGCCCGGACTAGAGTGCCGTGGCATCAGCCCAGCTCACAGCAACCTCAAACTTCTGGGCTCAAGCAATCCTCTTGCCTCAGCCTCCCAAGTAGCTGGGACTACAGGCAAGCATCACCATGCCCGGCTAATTTTTTCTATATATTTTTAGCTGTCCAATTAATTTCTTTCTATTTTTGGTAGAGACAGGGTCTTGCTCTTGCTCAGGCTGGTCTCCAACTCCTGAGCTCAAACAATCCGCCCACCTCGGCCTCCCAGAGTGCTAGGATTATAGGCGTGAGCCACCGTGCCCGGCCCTCCTTAATTTCTTTAGATGTGAATTTATGTGCTTAGGTGATGGAAATGAAAATATTCTTTATTTCTATTTCTGACCCTTTAATTTGACTGGCAAGTGAATGTGGTAGAAAACCCCTTAAACAGTGAGGAATTGAAATCCCAAGGTGTTCATTTCTTCTTTTGTTTAAGGAGTGTGATTTAATCTGAATGATTTATGTTTGGACATAATGGGTCATGATATTTTTTTATGACAAAAGCCATTTGAGCTTCCTCTACCAAGAGTACAGAAGAGGGATATACATGGGGGCATTGCTATGGTATTTTTTTCTAGAAAGTTTTACCAGGATAGATGTTTGAGGGAGGGCTCACCAAGAAAGCCCATGGCGGAATCTTCATTTATTCATGGATTTATACTTCAAAGCTTTTCTGCATGTTATTTAATCTTTCAGGCTAAGCCAGGCATTATTCATATTCAGCTGATGAGGACAGTGAGTCTCAGAGAAACTGTGTAATTTGCCTTCATTCACTTGACTAGCTAGTAGCAGACCTGGGACTTTAATCTATTTCTTGTGGTTTACAACCCAGGTCCTTTCTGATGGACTGAGCTGCTTATATAGCGTGAAAATGTACACTGTTTATAATGGCAAAATTACTCTGTGAAACAAGTCCAAAGGAGTAGAAATTTCCTTAGCTGGAGCTGTTTGAAGCTGAACTTGGACGTGAGGGAGCTTTAGGTTCTCTCAGCCCATGAAGAAATTGGGTTTGGTCACTGGGGGCAGATTTCCTGAGGCCATCAGGGAATAATGTTCTCTTTGATGGACTTGGGAATTTTTTTCCTCTGGTCCTCTGCCAAAGGCAAGTACACAGTTTATTTGGACCCCAGTGCAGGAGATGTCAGATTTGTTGCCTGATGTCAGCTTTGGATTTGTGTGCACTCCTTGTATTTTTATCCTCAGAGAAGTGGGTTACTGAAGTCTTTGCTGTTATGTCTGATCAACACAAGAAGCTTGGGGGCCTAAGCAGTGTGCCTGCCCATGCTGTTTAATTCCAAAGCCGTATACTTGTGAATATCTTTGTATGGATTCCTAGCACTTTATTCTGTATTACAAAGTGATCAAAGCCATCTGCCACCTGTTCTTTTTAAATCTAATTTGCAAATGGAAACTTACAGTCTGGCTCACATTGGGATATGAAAGCACATCTGGCTTCTTTTCTCCTGGGTCCTTTATCTACTGTAATAAAAGCAGCTCTCTCATTGCACTCATGGAGAGGGAGGTGCCTTTCAAAGTGCCACGGTAAATACCGTTTACCCTGCAGACAGCTCTTAAATTTTTTACTCCCCCTCTGCTCTTGTCAGCAGCCTTACAGCTACTCCTTAATTTTCTACTTGATGAGCACTATTTTTTTTTTTTTTTTAAAGCAAACGTTGGGAACCAAGTGAGGCCACTGGAGTGAGAAATGGGCATATTCCTCCTAGGTGGAAATTATCTTTAGAAGTATTTAGGATGTTTCTAAGTGACTGACCACAAAATTGTGGGAACACACTGGAGATTACTCATTTAGTTAGCAGATTACTTTATCTTAAACTCCACTGAGCCATTGTCATTATCAAAATAGAACTTGCCTTGACCCGAAATTGCTTGTTTTGCAGTATTTATAGTACTAATTTCTGAAAAATAAAAGAACAAGAGGAAAAAAGAAGTAATTGCTTTTTAAAACGCACTGATAATTACTGACCATTATGATACAGCCCCATGCCTTATTCGGGAGGTCACAGAAGGCAGGACGTGGCACAGTTTGCCTTCTCGATTTCATTGGCAGAAAACATGTGGTCCTATAGGATGAATTCAGTTTTGCTAGAGTGCTCTCCATAGTCAGCATTTGCAGTCCCCTCCTGGTACTGTTTTCTCCACAGCTGCAGACCATTTGAGTCATGATCTTTCTCAGGCTGTCTTCTGCTTTAAAGCTGGACACATAATAAGACCGGGCCACGCCCTTTTTTGTTGGTAGTGCATATATGTTGTGAGCATGTCTGCCAGGAGGCTTCCCTGTACTGGATTGCTGCTGCCTTTGTGGTTCCCGCTGCCACCTCCCTCTTTGTGTGTGTGGCCAATGGAGGAGACATGGGCCTTTGGTCATAGGAGCTGCTGCCCCTCCTCTCAGCACTCTCTGCCCCATTCCAGACAACACAGCACAGGCAGTGGCGCCTGCAGAGGGATCTGTCCCCCACGGCAGCCTGAGCACCGGAAAGCCTTCTTTGGATTTCTTACTGTGTTTGTAGTCAGATCAACTCACTCTAGAATTTGGTTACTTAGTTTCACGTTGATCACAGTTTTTTTCCTGTTTTCCTGATTAGAAGCTCTTTTGTACAGAGAAGTTATAGTTCCTTTTGTAGCCTGCATAGTACCCACCCTTACAACAGATGGTGATATCTGTGTTAAAAAATGAGCTAGAAAAAGCTTTGGGATAGTATACTTCTGATTTTCCAGGGAGGAAAAAAAAGCAACTCTTAGTATAAGAGAATAGAAAAGAATCTTTTTATTTTGTTATAATATGCATGATATGACTGAAGGTTAACTTTTATGTAAAGGGAGTCTTCGTTATATAAAATCTTCGTTAAAGGCTTATTTTTTTAGGAAAGCTTTTTGGACAAAGTTTAAATAAATAAGTACAGGTAATATATCTTGCTACAATTTGGATTATCTACTTAGAATGTATTTCTTGGGAGTAATGGAGGTCCATTTTTATTTCTTTCTTGATTCTGGCCAAGTTAGGTCCTGATGCCTTCTTCTGAGCGATAAGCCCCATAGGAGCTGTGGGAGAATTGGGGGCTGGGAGCAGTCAGAGGGGAGACCAAGTCATCCCACAGCAGCCAGCAAATACCTGGAGCTTCGTTTGTCCTATTGACAAACCTGGTAGTAGTTCTTTCTCTCTTGCCCCTACCTTTAGCTCCTTTGCCAAGAAACAGCTTTGAGCACTGTCTCCAGGTATGGGGAGGGTCTCTATCATGCAGATAGAAGCATCCACTAATAGCCTTCTTCTGTTTGTCATAGCAGAGGTGAAAACCCCCAAGCGCCGACAGCCATTTGTCCCTTTTGCTCTGAGGAATCACACAGGGTGCACTTTGTGGTTTGCCACCCTGACCACCACGCCCACCAGGTAAGGAGCATTCAGTTTGCTATCCTGAGTCACCTCTGCCACCAAAGCTTTCTTGTACCAGGCCAGGAGAGCAAGGCAGGCCCCTTCTTGAGGTTCTTGGGATTGTATTTGAATCAATAACTTGCTGTCTTGCTGAGTTTATGATGAAGGTTCTGGTTCTATGTAGAATCTGTAAACAGAGAAGTAGGTCCTGAGTCTGAAATAATCAAATTATGATCTTGATCTTGGTATACATTATGTTTAAAAGTGAGACAATCAAGGATGTGAGTAGGAAGTGTGGAAAAAAAGTCATTCCGTCTCTTCTCTTTAGTCTCCATCCCCCTTTACCATTTTAGACAAGCTATATATGGTTATTAAACTAAACGTTTTGCATTTTCTTCCAAGAGTGCTTTGAAAACATCCCCTGTCCTCCTTCACCCCTAAAGAATTATCACCCATACCTAAAACACACTTCAGCCCAGATGGAATTGGGTGGAGTCTGGAGAACAAATGAGAGTTTATCTAAGCCAAGTGAGAACCTTTTCTAACAACTTTCTGCCTATTTAGATCTTGGCTCGAGGCTCCAATACATGGTGATCTTTCCAGCTTACATAATGAAGTACATGAAATGAGTAACAGAATCAATTGATTTGAAAATAAACATTTATCCTGCCTCCACTAAGTATGGTAGTGTTCTAGAAAAGAAGTTTTCTGTTTATTTTAACAGTTTAGGTCTATTAAATTCTATCTAGTCACCTACATGCTACTTTAAAAAGTCATGCCTTAGATTACATGTACCAGATTCTACTGCTGGAGGGAAGTGACTACATAATGATAGCTTTCAGTTATTTCTGAAATTTCAAATAATTTGTTAGTGAGCATGAAGATGACTGTAGTTATTGACCTTCTAGTTCATCCTTTGGAACCCAGTTATGCGCCTTATTGCTGGGAGTCAAGATCCAGGAGGGTTCTGCTCCTCTGCCCAGAGCTCTTGTGAGAGGGAGCTGGGGAGAATGAGGGGCAACCTGGTATCCTCTGATTCGGTTCCAGGGCTGCACTGTCTCACAGTGGAAGTCCAGGGGTAGTTGCGGAAGGGAACGGAACATTTCTTGATGATGCGCACAATGTGAGCGAATGGCGAGAAGTCCTCACGGGTGAGGAGATTCCCTTTGAATTTGAAGCAAGAGGAAAATTAAGACACAGGTAAAGTATGGCTTATTCTTTTCCTTAAAAAGTAGATGTTGATGATTGTAGTGTTTTGCCTTTTCATTTTCTTGAAGATTTTAATATTTTACTTTGAAAGATATTTTGAAAATCAGTGTTTTCTTATATAGTACAAAATGTAGGCAGTCTTGTTATCTTGGAAATACATGTCTTCTGTTAATTATCCATTTATTTGACATGTGAGGTGATAACCTGTGTGTTTCACATAATTTGGTTGAAGCATAGACAGAGCGCAACACTCAGGTTTATTGTATCTTGACCTGGTTTTCATGATGCAGCAGTGCCGTGGTATTCTTTGCTCAAAGCATGTTGATTTCAATTTTAATGTACACATGTGCCACATAGCTCATTCATTCATTGATTCGTTCATTTTTACATAGCCCAAGTCATAGAAGCCTGTCACATAGTACTCTTAGCAAGTGGATAGTTTTAGAAAGCAGAGCCAATAGTGAGTGATAAGATAGAAATTCTAAGAAGAATAAGAGTAACTTGTCAAGGGAGACTGCTAGCTGATGCATTCCTAAAGTAGCCAACCAAAAGACTGGAATAAGTGTGAAAAAAGGTTATATCTGGTTACTAAGAGATCATAAAGTGTCTAGTAAAGTGTTCTATTATTTACAAAGATTTTTAAATGGAAGGGCTATCCAGTAGATATCAATAGGTTAAGACTTAGTCTTTGAATTGGTTAAGATTTAATATTTGAGCCTCATACTTGTTTTCAAACTGAGCTGAAATTGAAGAGATTGATTTCAACTTTCTATAGTCATGTGCTCTTCATGGTGCTCTGAGTCTTTGTGTGCAGACCCACTCCCAAGGCAAGTACTTCTTGCTTTTGCATAGCTTTGTACTCACACACATTATTCCCAAGAGACAAGAGTTCTGAATGTGTTGGTTTCCAGGGGTCTTAGAGAAGAAAAAAAAAGTTTAAAAAAATCACTGTGCTGGGCACATGTATCTGGAAGCCACTTTATAGTTTCCAGGAATGAGTGGTGAACATTCTCCTGTTCCTCCACATAATTCTTGGAGAAGCTAACTATAGAACTCTTGGCAGTATTTCTTAATAAGCATAGCCTCTGTTGTATCAGAAAGGGTTTGACGGCCGGGCGCGGTGGCTCATGCCTGTAATCCTAGCACTCTGGGAGGCTGAGGCGGGTGGATCGCTCAAGGTCAGGAGTTCGAGACCAGCCTGAGCAAGAGTGAGACCCCGTCTCTACTAAAAAATGGAAAGAAATGATCTGGACAACTAAAAATGTATATATATAAAAATTAGCCGGGCATGGTGGTGCATGCCTGTAGTCCCAGCTACTCGGGAGGCTGAGGCAGAAGGATCACTTGAACCCAGGAGTTTGAGGTTGCTGTGAGCTAGGCTGATGCCACGGCACTCTAGCACAGGCAACAGAGCAAGACTCTGTCTCAAAAAAAAAAAAAGAAAGAAAGGGTTTGACCTCTTTGTCATTTCTGTTTTTGTTTCTGTGTTTCGTAACCCACCTCAAGTCCCACTATTCTGCTTGAATTCATCAAAGTAAATGCCTTTCCTGGCTTCCCCGCCTTTGGCACTTTGTACCCCACTCCGTGCCTCCCTCCTCCCTTCCTGTCAGCCTCAAATCCAGTTCCCCATTTCACTTCTGGCTTGAATTAGGCAAAATCCAAAATAGAATTAAATGTGCAATTTCCTCCCGTTCCTCCTGTTCTGCCCACTGCCTTCTGCTCCAATTTCAGCCGAGCACTTCAGCCCCAAAACTCTGAGGGCTCTGTCTTGCATACCCTTTCTGTAGTTATGTAGGGTTAAAGCCAAACAACTGAATGTGGTTCTTAGAGAAGTAGGATATTCAACAAAGGAACCAAGAAGAAGATATTTTTAATGCAAGAGTATGGTTATTGGGTTAAATGGCTAGTACATTTTTACCACCCCATTGACGTCATTGTTTTCTAAAGGTTCGAGTGGAGTTGGTGGGGGAAAGACCTGGGCTCACGTACAGGTTTTGCCTGGTTTGTACAATCCTGGGTAAATGCCACTCTTGCTCAAGTTTTATAGATTTTGCAATTTGTGTCGTAAGTGTAAAACTCAGTTAAACTGTGCTCTTGATTTCCCTTGTATTAGGTAATCCCCAAAAGATTTAGCCAACTGGGTTTTTACATCATTATGTAGTAAATCAGATTTGAGTCTTTGCTTCTACTTTTCTTCCCTTCTTGAGATTGTGCTTAATATCTTTTTTCCATCTTCTACCTGACAGACACACCCATGATCTCCGGATTCATCAGCTGCAAGTGAGAGTAAATGGCTGGGAACAAGTGAGCCCAGTGTCTGTGGACAAAGTTGGGACCTTTTTTCGATATGCTGCACCAGATAAAAATTCATCTTCCTCTATGGTGTGTGGCTGTAGAACGGGTGTTCAATGGCAGAGTTGGCCAGGGCCACACCCCCTTAAAGCCAGTTGGTCAGATGGTTAAGCCTGTGATAGTCTTGCTCTAGTATAATTTTCTTACTCTTTATTTGCCCTAATTCTAGGAAGAAGACTTAAGGTCATATTGGGTCAGTTATAGGTGTTGGTAATCAATATGTAGATAAGCTAGGCAATGACTAATTTCAGTAGAAAAACAAGGTGTAAAATTGACAGTAACATGTTACCTCACCTGCACAGATCCTTTTCATGCTTGGCTGGCCTGACTGGCAGTTTACTAGTCTGCCAAACATGAGTCTTGGCTGTATTTCACATGTGGTTATGCTTTCTTCATACACTGTCTTTTTTACATTTCTTATAATGCTGCTCCTTGATCCTTTTCACTCTGTCTCCAAATCCTTCTCTGTGGCACAAAGAAGTGTCTACTGTTGTTTATTTTCTGATCACACATGCTCCCATGCACTCTTGCCCTAATTTTACACCATCCCGTAGTCCTCGGGGTTGGAGGATCTGCCCAGGGAATGACGCAGGTAGCAGGCCTGGCTAGCGTGCGGATGGAAGCTGGCCTCCTGGCCAGCGGAGCTGCTGTGGTGCTCTTGCCAATACTCGTTCATGCTTCACAGGATAATTGCGCTCACTTTTGTGTAGCTGGTGGTGAGGTGGAAAGTACAAATTTGCAGAGAAATATTGCAGCTTTCCTCATACTTGCTTTCTTCATGGAAAATATTCTTGGAGAGCACCGTTCCACAGGTGTTCGTTTTCACTGTTCTCTGGTGCTTCATGTTTCTCAGGGGGGAAAAAAACCAAAAAACTTACCTTTTTTTGAAGATTGCTTTATTGCCTAAGTTCATGTCTGGTAATGAAAGGACTAAATTCGCCCATAGACACCTTTCTATTGTATTAAAGTATTCTGAATGGAGAAATTTGGTATACAATGAATGGTTGTAAAATAAATATTGTTTTCCCCATATCTTTCAGAAAAAGATGTTTTATCTTCATAGTAGACCACATTTTACCTAAAAGTATTTGTAAACACCAGCCTTTCAAGCAGATTATATTGTTACTGAATTTAATGATGCCCCTTATCTTAGGTCTGTGCTGACTCTCTGACTTTTGGAATCTTTCTTAGATTGGCAGCCCAAGCAGCAGGACAAATATTATCCATCCCCAGGTTTACGTGAGTATGATTTTCCTGTTGTCATTGTGTTTACTGAGTATATGCACTATGCCTGAACCATACCTAGACGTGTATTTCTAGATGGCCAGGGGACTCAATGACATATATGTGATTGGAATTTATCTCTGCCCTTTTATATTAATGATTACGTTCTTTTCCCAAAAACTTGGAAGAAAATGTTTTCACCTATGTTGGTGTGTGAGACCGAGTAGTACAGGGAAGGAGAAAAGGCAGATGTTTTGGTTCAAGGTCTGTTTTTCTTTCTAAGTTAAAATAGAAATTAACCCTGTTATGGCCATATGTATTTCATAGATTTGGGTCTAAACATCATGAAAGTAAACAAGAAGGAAAAATAGTAAAATTTTTTTTTTCCTTTTTGGCTTTGGAAACACCATTATAAGATGACATTAAAAAACTTTTCAGGCTTTTGCTTGTAATTTCTTCTCCCTGAGGATCTTTAGTTTTGAAATATAAAATTTCAGGTAGATCTGGAGGCAACAATGTCAAAATTTTAATCAATTGTTATTGACTTTGAATATCAGAGCCTTGCAGGGGCTGGGTCAGTGGAAACTTGAGCTTTGATGATGATTTATGCCCAGAATTGTGTCCTTCTAAAAACACCGTAGAAAATTATAGTTTTCCTTTCCATTTCGACTTCATAGAAGTCTTGGTTCAAAACATGGAGCTCTTCAGTTTATTGTTTATTGGGTTGATTTTCATATACTATTTGTCTTAATAAAAAAGTTGGTGGAATGAAAAGCTTGAATGTGATGCCATTTGTTTCTCCAGTAAAAAACATCGTTAATATGTTCTAGACACACATTCTAAGAGTAATACTTTGAGAAACTTTCCCTTTAGTATACCTAAAGTGGGATTTTATGCTTTTAAGAAAATTTCCTGTCACATGGTATTAACACAAAATGTCTGTTGAATGTGTGAATAAACATATGGAAAAATAACATAATGGCTGTAACTCAAAACCAGAAATAAATAATTTCTCTCAATTATGTTGAGTTTCTGAAACTTGGTGTCCTGTTTATAAAAGAGTGAATTTTGAACAGAATTCAGAGGGTTTTTTGAAGAAAGAAAATTTTGTTTTTAAAGTTCTTTGAAATGCAAATGTTAGCTTTTCTATAAGCATGCCAATGAATAGTATATGGGCCTAAAGAGTAAATTTCATGACATTTAGAAAAAACATTATTATTTATTCCTGTGAAAGGCACACTAATACAGACAATTCTTCCTTATACACTCTCTGGATTTTACAAAGATGAGTCTTAATCTCAGAAGGCTTTCTTCTGTTTTTCTTTGTATGTCTGGGTAGTACCCAACCCATTATTAGTGTTCAAGGAATGCTTTCTCAATTTAATATTAATTTGAGAGGAAAATAACATAGAAGAGAAATCATTTAATGTTTTGTAAAGTCCTACCTCATTGTTTCTAATTTTAGTCGCTTGGGTGATCTTCATTTTATTTCCCTCCAGTAGAGTTGAAAACAAGTCGTCTTCACAGTTTCCATGTAAGGGCTGATGTGCAGGAACCCAAGGGAGTATGAATGAAGGATAACTTCCAGCAGATTCTTTCTTACCACATTGCAGGGAGTTTAGAAAATTGGATAGGTTATTACCACAGTCTTAGGTGAACATTCTTTATAATGTGTCTAGAGGCTTAGGACTGATTTTTCCTTGTGACACTCTGTGCGATACCACATATGAGTAGATTATCTATTTTTGTTGAAATTTTTAGAATTGGCTGTTTTTAATAATATGTATTTATAGGATATTCATTCCTTTTAAAGCAGAATGGTTTTAGGGTTTAATGACTGATTTCACTTAAGAGTTATAGGAATATTCTGGTTGATATTGTTATATCCTGTGTGTTTTTTCAGAAAGCACAGCTGTTTTATTTCTGTCTCTCTTTCACAGTTCTCTTCACTCCCACCTGTCCGGGTGGTCTTTGCGGTGACTATGGAAGGCAGTGCTCGGAAAGTAATCACTGTCCGATCAGCCCTCATTGTGAGGAACAGACTTGAGACACCAATGGAACTAAGACTGGACAGCCCATCAGCTCCAGACAGTACGTTTTGGTTGTCTAGAATGTAGTAAAAGCTCGATAAATATTTGTTGACTGTTGTCAGGTCTCTGTTTACTAGTAGTATCTTCTCAAGAAGTCAGTGTACCCTGTTCTTCCTTTTGTCCTGAGATAGTCGATCTTTGGGATGTAGGACCATTGCCTGAAAGTGCTGACACTTATTTCTGTGGCAGAACCAGTGGTGCTTCCTGCTGTCATGCCAGGGGATTCATTTGCTGTGCCTTTACACCTCACTTCTTGGCGGCTACAGGCCCGGCCCAAAGGATTGGGTGTATTTTTCTGTAAGGCTCCTATTCATTGGACCAATGTAGTGAAGACTGCCGAGGTTAGTAGTAGCAAACGAGAGTGCCACTCTATGGACACAGAAAAAAGCCGATTCTTCAGGTATGTAGTACTGTTACAATGGCATGTCACTTTTGCTTTTTTTTTTTTTTCTTCTTTTCAGGGTGACGTGACTCTATTACCATTCTTTCTCTAAGGGCCCTTAGTGATTTAATTGTGCTTATTAAAAACCCTATAATTCTTGGCCAGGTGCAGTGGCTCACACCTGTAATACCAGCACGCTGGGAGGTTGAGGTGGGACGATTGCTTGAGGTCAGGAGTTCGAGACCTGTCTGAGCAAGAGCAAGACCTGGTCTCTACAAAAAAATAGAAAAAATTAGCCAGACATGGTGGCCTGCGTCTGTAGTCCCAGCTACTTGGAAAGCTGAGGCAGGAGGATTGCTTGAGCCCAGGAGTTTGAGGTTACAGTGAGGTATGATGACCCCACTGCATTCCAGCTGGGGGGACAAAGCGAGACTCTGTCTAAAAAAAAAAAAAAAAAAGCAAAACCCTACAATTCTTATTCCTGAAGTTCCTGAGTTAGAGTTCATGAGAACTCAAGACTTAAATCTTGGCCGGGCACGGTGGCTCAATGCCTATAATCCTAGCACTCTGGGAGGCCGAGGCGGACAGATTGAGCTCAGGAGTTAGAGACCAGCCTGAGCAAGAGTGAGACCCCGTCTCTACTAAAAATAGAAAGAAATTAGCTGGACAATTAAAATATATATGTAGAAAAAATTAGCCGGGCATGGTGGCACATGCCTGTAGTCCCAGCTTCTTGGGACGCTGAGGCAGAAGGGTTTCTTGAGCCCAAGAGTTTGAGGTTACTGTGAGCTAGGCTGATGCCACAGCACTCTAGCCCCAACAACAGAGCGGACTCTGTCTCAAAAAAATAAAAAATAAAAAGACTTAACCCTTGGTGGGAGTTGGAGGGGCTTGTTTATCATTTGATGTTTGTGGGAGAAACAGCTGACAAACACACTACTCACATGTACGAGATGAGAAACTTGTGTGTGTACATCAGCTTAAAGTGAGGACATATAGGGAGGGGAAGGAAAAAACCCCCCAAAAATAACCAGTTCCCATTCCTAAACTGGGAAGCAAAATTCTGGGGTTGGCAGTTTTTTGAGTGAGATTTCAGAAGGTTCGTGCACCTAATACTGACTTGCTTGAGGACTTTGACAAAATTGCCTAAGTTAAACAAACTCCTGTTTTCCTCTTCTGAAGAATATAAGGAATATGTTACTAGATTCCATGTTGGAAAAAATACTGTTCCTAGATTGCTGTAATTAGACCCTAATAAACCTAGACTTTAAACTTGGGTAGAGATTATTAGCTTTAGTTTCCTTTATACTTAAGACAGACTTTCATTTAGTTTTGACTTAGGGAAGAGATACAAGAATAGTGTGAAGAATTCCAGTATACCCTTTACTCAGTTTTGCCAGTGGTTAACAGACTAGAGGGAGAAATAGATAAATAGCCATAGCTGATGATTTTAACATTTCCCTTCAGTAATTTATACAAAAAAAATCAATAAAGATATAAAAGATTTGAACAATGCTGTCAGCTTGTTCTAGTTGACACTTACAGAACACTTTAGCCAACAACTCCAGATTGTACATTCTTTTCAAGTATGTGTAGAACATTCATCAAGAGAGACCATCTGTTGGGCCATAAAAATCAATAAATATTAAAGAATTAAAATGATACAGAATATATTTCCTGATCACAATAGAATTAAAGTAAAAATAACAGCAATAAAATGCCTAATAGATCCCCAAATATTTAGAAATTAAACAATATATTTCTAAGTAACCCATGGGTCAGAGAAGAAATCGCAAAGGAAATTAGAAAATATTTTGAATTGAACAATAAAAAACAGGATATAGCAAAAGCAGTTCCTAGGGGTGAAGTTATAGTTTTTAATCCTCACATTAGAAAATGAGGAAGATATAAAATCACTGATTTAATCTTCTACCTTAAGCTAGAAAAAGAAGAGTGAGTTAAACACAAAGAAATAGAAAAAAGAAACAATAAAAATAAGGGTAGAAATCAGTGAATTAGAAATAAATAAAAAATCAGTAATGTCAAAATTGGCTTACTAAAAAGATTCAAAAATTTGATAAACCTCTAGCAAGACTGATCAAGGAGAAAAGAGGGAAAATACAAATTACCAATACCAGGAATGAAAAAAGGAGACATTATTACAGATCCTACAGACATTAAAAGGATGAAAAGGAGATAACAATTTTATGCTAGTCAATTCCACACTTAAATGACACCTTTCTTGAAAAAAATAAATTGTGAAAACTGATAAAAAGAAGAAATGGAAAATCTAAATATCTATCAAAGAAATTTAATTTATGGAAAAGCCTTCCCACAAAGAACACTGTAGGCCATATGACTTTACTAGTGAATTTTACCAGACATTTAAGGAAGAAATAATACCCATTCTCTGCACAAGATCTGTATCAATACTATAAGAGAAAAAAAGCCATGAAACAGTGTCCCCCATGAAGACATGCAGATATCCAGTAAGTGGGTTTATCTCAGAAATGTAAGATTAGCTTAACATTTGAAAATAAGTAAATGTAATTCACCATATTAAGAGGCTAAAAGAGAAAATACATCAGATAATCTCGGCCAATGCAAAAAAAATATTAATAGCATTTGCTAGAATTTAACATCCATTCATGATAACGCTCAGTGTCTTAGTCAGCTCAGGTTGCTGTGTAACAAAATACCATAGACTGAGTGGCTTAAGCAATAGACATTTATTTATTACAGTTGTAGAGGCTGGGAAGTCCATGATTAAGGTGCCTGCTGATTCAGTTCCTGGTGAGGCTCTTCCTCCTGGTGACTTACAGATGGCTGCCTTCTTGTCGTGTCCTCACATGGCACAGAGAGAGTGACGGCAGGCTCTGATCTCTCTTCCTCTTCTTATGAGTACATTAATCCCATTATGGGGGCCCCACCCTCATCACTTCTACTAAATATAATTATCTCCAAAAGGTCCCACCTCCAAATACCATTACATTGGGGGTTAAGACTTCAGTGTAGCAATTTTGGGGTGACACATTCAGTCCATAACACTCAGCAAAGCAGGATAGAAGGGAACTTTTAAAATCTGCTACAGGGCATCTATGATAAACCTATAGCTAACATCATACTTGATGGTGAAACATTAAACTCTTTTCCCCTTTACACTTGGAAACCAGGCACTCTACTTAACACGGCAGTAGTAGTCTTAGCTATTGCAATAAGGCTAAATAAATAATAGATAAGATGTCAAAAAAGTATAAAGATCTGAAAAGATGTAAAACTGTCGTTGTTTGCAAATGACATGATTAGGTATGTAGAAAAGGCATGGAATGTGTAAGAAAATTGCTAGACCTAATTTGTCAAGATTTCAGGATTCAAGGTCAACCTGTAGAAATCGGTTGTATTCTTATGCTCTAGCCACGAGCAATGGGAAAATGTGATTTTAGAAAAACACCATTTACAATAGCATCAAAAACATTAAATACTCAGGAACCAATCTAAGGAATGATGTATGAATCTTCTACATCAAATTTTTCTAAAACCTGCTGAGAGAAATTAAAGAAGATCTAAATAAGTAGAAAGATATACCAAGTTTATGGGTTGGAAGACTTGGTATTTTTAGGATTTCCATTCTCAATAAGTTGATCTGAAGATATAATACAATCCCTATCAAAATCCATTGGGCTGCTTTGAAGAAATAGACAAACTATTTTAAATTTATATGACAGTACAAGGGATCGTGTTATTTAGTGTCATCTTTAAAAAGAACAGGCTGGCATGATGGCTCACACCTGTAACCCAGCACTTTGGAAGGCCACAGTAGGAGAATTGCTTAAGCCCAGGAGTTCAAGACCAGCCTGGGCAACATAGCAAGACCCCATCTCTTAAAAAAAAAGGAAAAGAAAAGAAAAAGAAGAACAAAGCTAGAGGACGTATAAAATCTGTTTTCAAGACTCACTGTATAGCCACCGTTATTGAGACAGTATGTAAATGTCATAAAGATAGAAGATAGATCAGTGTGATAAAAAAGGGAATCTAGAAATGGACCCATGCATATATGGAGACTTGATTATCAGTCAAGGAGCCAAGTCCATCTAAATGAGGGAAAGGAAAGTCTTAAACAAATATCGCTGAAACAAGTGGATATCCATATGAAAATGAGAACTTTAACCCCTGTCCCACTTCATATGCAAAACTTAATCTGAGATGGATCATGGACCTAAATGTAAAACTCAGAACAATAAAGTTTCTAGAAAACATAGAAAAATACCTTCATGACTTTGGAGTAGACAATGATTTCCTACACAGGAAGTACTAAACACTGAAGAAAAACTTGAGAAATTGAACTTTGTTAAAATTAAGATTTTTGGTTCATCAGTAGACAAGGGTAAGAAAAGGAAGAGACAAGCCACAGAATTGGAAAAACATATACGTCTGACAAAGGAATTTTATATAGAATATGTGAAGAACTTCCTACAAATCTACAGTAAAAAGATAAACAACCTAATAAGACTAGGCAAAATACTTGAACTGACAATTTACAGAAGAGAATATACAAATGACCAGTAGACAAATGAAAAGATGCTTAGCATCATTAATCATTAGGGAAATGCAGATCTGAACCACAGTGAATAATATTTTGCTTTCACTAGAATAGCTAAAACAAGAAGGACTGACAACACCAAAGCTGACAAAGATGTGGAGCAACTGGAACTCTTATAAATAGCTAGTGGGAGTGTCAGATGGCACAACCACTTTGGAGAAATTCGTGGCAGTTTTTTATAAAAGTTAAGGACCCAGCAAGTCTACTCCCAGGTATTTACCTAAGAGAAGTGAAGATATATGGCCACAAAAATACTTGTAGAAGAATGTTCATTTAGTCCTAAACTGGAAGCAGCCCAGTTGGCTCTCAATAGGATAATGAATAAATAAAAAGTGATTTATTCATACCGTGGTGTACTACTAGGCAGTGAGTAAAAATCAAATATGATGTATGCAACAATGTGGCTCAGTCTTGTTGAGGATCCATGTTAAGGAGAAAAGGCCAGGCACAAAGAGTAGTATATACTTCATGATCTCATTTCTATGCGGTTCAAGAACAGACACAACCAATCCATAGTGATAAATATTAGAAAGTGGTTACATGAATGACAGAAGAGAATATCAGTGGAAAAGGGACATGAGGGAACTTTCAGGGGTGAGAGAAATATTCTATAATTTGTTTCAGGTGGTGATTATAGAAGTGTATATAATTGTCAGAATTCACCAAACCAAACGTTTAAATCTGTACATTTCATTGTGTATTACGGTTCCAAATGTATTTGGATTGAAAATTGCAAATATCTTACTTATATCATTTTAATATTACTCTTTCTCAGATTTAGCTAAGGAGAAAAAAAAATTCTTCATTCAGGCTGATGGTTTTCACACCATTTTGTCTTCATAGGTTTTGTGTGGCTATAAAGAAAGAGAATTATCCAGATTATATGCCCTCAAACATATTTTCTGACAGTGCAAAACAGATTTTCAGACAGCCTGGGCATACTGTATATCTTCTGCCAACTGTGGTAATCTGCAACTTGCTACCCTGTGAACTTGAATTTTATGTTAAAGGAATGCCAATTAATGGGACACTGAAACCCGGCAAGGAGGCAGCTCTCCATACAGCCGATACATCCCAGAACATTGAACTAGGTAAGGATGTAGTCAAGTAATTGTTTGTTGTAGTCCTATGAAAATATCGATGAGTATTTTGTGGTCATTTCATAAATATCTTGGAGAAATTGTGGGATATATATCTCAATAAGCGAGCTGTCTTAGTCCATTTGCACTGCTGTAAAAGAATACCTGAGGCCGGGTAATTTATAAAGAAAAGAGGTTTCTTTGGCTCATGGGTCTGTAGGCTGTATAAGAAGCATGGTGTCGGCATGTGTTTCTGATGAAGGCCTCAGGAAGCTTCCGCTCATGGTGGAAGGTAAAGCAGACCTGGCATATCACATAGAAGAGGAACTGGCACGTCACATGTCACATGGAGGAGGAATGAGATGGAGGGGAGATGTAGGAAGAAGGTGCCAGGCTCTTTTTTTTTTTTTTTTTTTTTTTTAAGAGATGCGATCTTGTTCTGTCACCCAGGCTGGAGTGCCATGGTGGGATCATAGCTCATTACAGCCTTAAACTCCTGAGCTCAAGTAATTCTCCTACCTCAGACTCCTGAGTAGCTGGGATTACAGACATGTGCCACCATGCCTGGCTAATTTATTTTTTCATTTTTTAAGAGACAGGGTCTTGCTATGTTGCCCGGACTGGTCTTGCACTCCTGGCCTCAAATGATCCTCCTGCCTCAGCCTTGTGAGTAGCTGGGATTATAGGCATGAATCACCACACCCAGCAGGCTCTTAGCAATCAGTTCTCATGGGAAATAATGGAGTGAAAACTCACTCATTACCTGGAGGCTAGCACCAAGCCATTCATGAGGAATCTGGCCCCACGACCCAAACATCTTCAATCTGGCCACATCTCCAACACTGGGGATCAGTTTCAACATGAGATTTGGATGGAGATATAATACCAGCTTAAAGGAATTATGCAGTTTAAAAACAAACAAACAAAAACCCTGTAGCTAGTCATGGTGGCATGCACCTATAGTCCCAGCTACTCAGGAGGCTGAGGTGGGAGGATAGCTTGAGCCAAGAAGTTTGAGGCTATAGTGCGCTATGACTGTACCTGTGAATTGCCACTGTACTCCAGCCTGGGAAACATAGTGAGACCACATCTCTTAAAGAAAAAAAAAACAAAAAAACAAAAAAATACTTACAGAAAATGACCAAAAGAAAAAAACTGAAAAGCCAAGATATTTATAGAGGAGGCACTCAGTGAAGCCTTTTTTCTTACATTGCTCACTTGATGTATGTATTATTTTTATACCACACTTTTACCTAGCTGTAAAATCATGTGTCTCTTCTCGGTTCTGGGAAGGGATAAACACTTGCTAAACATGCACTGTACTCCAGGCATAAGCCAGGCTTTTTCACACAGGCGATCTCATGTAATCCCTGTGGCAATAGTTATTTGCCCCACCATACTGATGAAGAAATGGAAGTTTGGAAAGTTTAATGCATCAAGTAATTTTCAGTTTTCAGGATGAATGAAGTCAAGGTGGAGAGTCATTATCATATTTGCAGCCCTTAAAGAGCAAGGGTGATTATAGGTGACGACACTGTGTGGTGTGTTTCATAATAGCTAGAAGAGAGGATTTTCAGTGTTCTCAAAGCAACAGTGAATGTTTGAGATTAGGGAAATGCTAAACACCCTGATTTGATCATAACACAATGTATATGTATCTATTGAAACATCTCACTGTACCCCATAAATACATGCAATTATTATGTGTCAATTAAAAAAAATTTTAAGTTTAGAAAAAAGCAAAGAAGTACTTTTTTAAGAAGAAAATATGTTTCTTTAAGACTGCCATAGACATGTTAAAGTAATAATAACTTAGATATTTATCTCTTTACAGTTATGTAATTGCTTTCACTATATCATCTCATTCGATCTTTACAACAGTGCTTGGTTCGGGCTGAGACAGGTGTTGTCCCCCTTTATGCGTGAGGAATCTGAAACTCACTGAATTTGAGCAATGTGTCCCACAGTGACAAGATTACATTTCAATGACTATATAACCCTTGAGCTTAATTTAGAAAAAAAAAATAGTGCAGTTCTATTCATTCTAAAGAAAGTAGGTCTTTAGTGTTTATGCTGGTTTTTTAATATACTTCTTTAAATATTTGTTGAGGCCCAGTACAAAACAGAAACACCTGTCCTCCCACCCACCCCTGCCATCATAGGATATATCATGAGCTCCTAATGATCATAACTGCTACTGATAGCTTTGTGGTATTCTGATCCCTCTACTTGTACATTTTAGACTCCCTAATGTGACTTCCAGGCCTTCTGGTTTTCTTATATTTATTCTCACCCCAGCTGGAGGACAATGGCCAGTCTAATGAGATTTTTACCAGTGAGATATTTAGTTATTGCTTTTTCCAAAAGGAATACAATTTAGTTTGCTGTGGGCTATTTTAACAAACTAAAGTGAGAACCTAGAAAGTTAATAGTTTTATCTTCTTTAGGGGTATCATTGGAGAATTTTCCCCTCTGTAAAGAATTGCTCATTCCACCTGGAACCCAAAACTATATGGTGAGAATGCGACTCTATGACATCAACCGGCGGCAGCTAAATCTCACCATCCGGATTGTGTGCCGAGCGGAAGGATCCTTAAAGATCTTCATTTCTGCTCCATATTGGCTGATTAACAAAACAGGTATGTACAGAGGCCGCTCAAGTAAGCCTTTGGCGTTAGTCATGGGAATTCAGATTTATTTGCTCAGCTAACTAAATGGAGCCAATGCAAATAGATTACTTCAGCAGTCTAAGCCACTGAAACCTTCCTGCTTCCATAATAAGTGCTTAATCCTGGTCAAAACTGTCCTTTTATTCGATGTACTGAGCCCACTAAATAAACTCAATTTTTGCTGTGTTCACCCTTGATGATTTTTTTTCATTTACTATTTGCACCTCTCTTGGGTAAACTGGGTCGGATTGACAGAAACCTCTCCCCTCCTTTCTCAAGGGTTACCACTGATCTTCAGACAGGACAATGCAAAGACAGATGCTGCAGGCCAGTTTGAGGAACACGAGCTGGCCCGGAGCCTGAGCCCTCTCTTATTCTGCTATGCTGACAAAGAGCAGCCCAACCTGTGAGTACAGTTATTTATGGGAAGGGGAAATAAGCTCCTAGGGAAGGGAAGAAATTAGCAAAGGCTATAATATATCCATGTAAGTAGAAATATACCGTAGATAACATTCTGACTTGGCAGGGGAATAGAACCATGACCTAATGGGATTTTGGGGGATCTAATTTCTATGTTATTCGATACTGAAAATAAACCATTTGGTTGGTTTATAATGAAAGCTAGTTTTATTTTACATGTATTGAAGTAGTTCTCCTATTCATAACTCTGCCAACGAAGAGAAACCTATGTGTTCCCCTTCTCTTCTCTGCAGTTTCTCCTCCCCTGTAAGCTTTTAGCACAGGCAGAGGAGCTGGCATCAGAGTGGACATAGACTAACCCTTTGGCAAAACTTTCAGCCCCATTAATCCAACCCAGGATTTGTGTAAGGTTTTAAAATTCATCCCTTTTACTCTTCAAATAAAATGTACCATTTTAAAATCTCAAACCACTCGTTGTGTGTTTAAAAGCTGGGAAAAGCAATAATTGTGAGGATGAGATGACATGTCCTTTTAATGTATGGTAGGAGCATTAATTCATTTCTATTCTTGGTTTTGACGTTCTGCTTTTTATAGGAGTCTTCTCATTCAGAGCCCTAATCCATAGATAAAGGGGTGTATCTGATAGTGCTAAGATACCATACCCTGTTATTTGTAGAATTATGCTAAAAGCTTAACAGGAAGGCTTCTGGAGTACCGCACTTTAGTGGGTACAGATGCACCTACCAGGAAGGACTAGAATCTAGACTGGTGTTGTAGTCAAGAAGAGAGGATTGATTAGAGTTCTGGATATTGTAGGAGACACAGCCAGCTACTCGACATGTACAGCAAGCCCAGTCTCATTCTTTTCCTGAAAGGATTTGGACAGTTTTAAATCTAGGACTTGACATTTGTCAAACAGTTTGTTTATCCATGGATTTCACAGTTCCAAAGCATTTCCACATAGACTATCTCCCTGGATTCTCCCCAACATCCCAATAGTTTAGGCAGGACAGGAAATATTTTAAGATGAGGAAACTGAGGCTCAGAGAGACAAGACATTGACCAACTAAACAATGCTTTGCCATTGTAATGGTGCCAATCCTTAGAAGTAATGCACCATTAGCTGCATCTTCTGTCCGTACTCTTCTCTTGCTTTTTTTTTTTAATGAACCTTTGAAAATACCTGAGTCATCAGAAAAGGATCAGTTTGACCTGAATCCATGATTTTCAGGGAAATAATAGAAATGATAGTGTTTTCCTTATATGTTATGCTTATAGAATCCTAATGTTTTTTCCTAAAAGATTTAGTTGTAGATGTCAATATATTTCACTCACTGTTGTACTGTGGCTACCTCCAAGATAGAGGGTTTTTTTGTTGTTTTTGTTTTTGTTTTTTTTGAGAGAAGGTCTCACTCTGTTGCCTGGGCTAGAGTACAGTGGCATCATCATAACTGACATCAGCCTCCAACTCCTGGGCCCAAGTGACCCTCCTGCCTCAGCCTCCTGAGTAGCTGGGACTATAGGCGCGCACCACCACTTTCGTTCGACTGAATTTTTTTGTTTGTTTGTTTTTCTGTAGTGCCAAGGTCTTGATACTGCCAGGCAGGTCTCGAACTCCTGGGCTCAAGCAATCCTCCCGCTTTGCCCTCCCAGAATGCTAGGAGTGTGAGCCACCGTGCTCAGCCTCTAAGATGAAGTTTAGATCGCTGATTAATTTTCTCACTGTGTTTGGGAATCACATTAAGAGTGAGGAAGAGAGTCAGTATTAGAGATCTAATTTTGGGTAATAGCTACATTACTATTTCCTGATTAGAACAGGTAGATAAGACTTTCTTATGGATGAATATATACATCTTTGCTTTTCTGCCCCACAGCTGCACGATGAGAATTGGAAGGGGGATTCATCCGGAAGCCATGCCGGGCTGGTGTCAGGGCTTCTCCCTGGATGGTGGTAGTGGTGTCCGAGCTTTGAAAGTCATCCAGCAAGGAAATCGCCCAGGGCTGATCTATAACATTGGTAGGTCACGTTTGGGGCAGTAGGAGAGTAAGAATCGTTGGCCGATGACCTCAGGCTTAGAGGAGTAAGCTGGCTGTGCATTTTGGTCTAGCTACAAGTGCTGATTTTCTCATTTGGCATTGAGTCAGGTATCTCTTCTCTGAATGCGAGGTTGATATCAACACAGATCTGTTCTCCTGGGGATCTGAGGAGCCACCTAAACACTGCTCTTTTGAGGTCTGTGGCTCTGTTTAATTTCAGACTCACCTGTGTCAGGAAAGTATCAGTTTGGCTTGAATCCTTGTTTTTCAGGGAAATAATAGGAACACTTAGAATGCTTTTCATCCTCCAAGTATTCCCACGCATTCATTACAATTTGCAAACCCTAAGAGGGTAAGAAGCATTGTTCTCCTTGCAACTGAAGGAGAGAGGTTAAGTGACCTGCCTAGATGCAAAGGGGAAGTCTGGGTCGGAAGTAAGATTAGGATTGGGGTCTACAAATTAGAGACAGAAAATATACTAAAATGTACTTGGTGTTTATAGTAATTAGAAACACCTCAACTAACTTAGCTTCTGGAGGTGGGAAGGGGAGGGGAGGATATTGTACCCACGTGTCTTACAGCCACTTGAGAACAGTTAAAAATTTTCTGAATGGTTAAGATAAATTTTATTTAAATATGCCTCAGGTTTAACATGTTAGCAGAGCATCCTTCTTTTAGTATATAATTTCTAAAGATCTCAAAGAAATGTTTAGTTTTGAGAGTTTCAACACCATCTAGAGCTGCATGGTCTTGTAGAACTTTCTGTGATGATGGAAATGTTCTATTTTGCACTGTCTGATAAGTAGCCACTAGCCACTTGTGGCTACTGAGCACTGAGAGCACATTACTGAGAAATGTGCCAAGTACGACTGAGGAATTGAATTTTATTTAATTTTAATGAATTTAAAGTTAAGTAGCCACATATGGCTAGTGGCTACTGTATTAGACAGTGCAGATGTAGTCATGTTATAGAAGGAAAAACTGAGGTGGCATCATTTACATATTTCCCCTGAATCCTGTGGAGGATCAGGGATATGTTTAAATGTTTGAGGATTTGTTAGGAAAAAAATCTTCCAAGTACAGTTTCCTTTTCACGTTTTTAAACATGGATTTGTATTCATTCTCCCTTGACATGCGAGCTGTCACCTTAGAGTTGACATTAAGATTTTTAAAAGAAATAAACTTTGTTTGATCTTCCAGCTGAGGATCATTTTCTTTACTTTTTCTCACATTTGTTTGCTCCACCTCTTGACTAGGCAAAGGCCGCTTCGTGCTGAGTTTGGCTTTCTGCTGGGGTGTCTTGCCCTTGATATATTTTCCAGAGCAAGCTACCATAGGCTGGCTGGAAGCTGAAGTTGGGACAAATTGGGGGATGGGGTGGGGGAGCTTGTTTCTTTTAAAGTAGCTAACACGAAGAACCACAGAATTCTTGCAGAGAGGCAAATTGAGCAGACCAGTCAGACATATGCATTGATTGCCCATATATACTTTTATGCTAGGAGCATTCATTAAAGCTCCTAGTATAGGTTTTTAGGGACAAGACTGTGATTTGAGTTTTGTTGTTCCAACAAGGGAAAGGACATGGGGGGGTGGGCTAACATAGGACTTACTAATTTTTAAGGATCATAAGATTTTTGCCATTTATTATCAAGGGAATTTGTGAAATCTCATACTTAAATATTTGAAGAATTAGATAGATAACTAGCTCCCTATCAGGAAAGTTGAAAACACAATCCCAAACTGAAAAGTCAGGGACAGTCCTGCTGGTTAGCCTCGTTTGGACATCCAAAAAGGATTTTGTGCCTTTTGAACTTATCATCTATTGATTTATTAGGTGTTTCCCAAGATGAAAAGGGGAAAAAAGTCCCCCTTTCCCCCCAACTTGAGTATCTATAGTGTTCTAGGGGCACCCTAGACTCTTTTTGTAATATCAAATGAAATACATCTTTTGTAGGCAGACTTTGTTATTAGTTGAGATCAGCTAACTATGATAATGTTGATTTCTGACAACTAAAGCTTTTCTGTATATCACAGAAAGAAAAGTGGTAGGTATATCTCTCTATCCTAGTAGTATATAACATTTCTTAAATAGGGAGTTTCAAAGAAATTCATTTTTGTGATTTTCTTAGACTTTCAGATGTTTTCAAGGCTTATATTATGGAACACCAGAATTTTCAAACCAGTATAAGTGAACAATTACAGTTACCAGATTGGAATGTTTATAATTGGGATTATGTTGGGAAATCTGAGACACCTGGTTGTCATGTCCTATAGTGGAGTCTCTGTTTTTATGGTTCTGTTGTTACTCGGACTGCTGAGTAGGTCTTTGTACGTCCCGTCGCAGTGTAAGCAAGCTACGTGGGGCGCTGGTCCAGAGGCAGGCTGCCTGGGTCTGAATCCCAGCTGTGCCACGTACTAGCTGCATGACATGGGGCAAATTACTTAGCTTTCCATGCCTTAGTTTCCACATCTGTGAAATAGAAATAATGAAATATTTAACTCATAAAGTTGTTATGAGGATTCAGTATAAAGCCTTTGGCAGGGGGCCTACCATGTATTAAGAGTTCAGTAAATATTGTTGTTAATGTTATTTTTTTCTACTACAAATATTTTTTATCATCGTATAACCAAAGCTCAGCCCAGTGCCTTAAATATAGTTGCTGTATTTATAGTCTGAATGAACGAATGAATAATTCATCCTGCTGAGTTTTGTATTTTTAAAAATTTTTATCAGAGTTTTTGAGGTAATTCAATGCTGCTTCATTTTTCTTTCTTTATTTGAAAGCTTGTGTTTCGAGATTTCCTTCTGTTTTGTTATTTTTTTCCCAGTACATGGTAGGTACTGAAAACAAATTTATTTTATAAATAAATAAATTCTATAATATTCAGCATTATGTTTGAGCTGGATTCTTGGGCAATGGACTAAAAGAAAATACTAGAGAAGAGTCAAGTGAGTTCAGGGCATTATAGAATCTAAGTAATCCGAAATTTCCACTATATCCTGTAAAAAATGGCAACATTCTCTAGAAGGAAATTGTGTGTCCCAAGTATAAACAGAAACGTATCATGTGAAACTGTCTTGGTAGTCAGCTTCATAAATGGAAACCTAAGGTATGTGTGGCTGAACACCTGTGTATTTCAGTTGCTGTTATAATGATATGCACTTGATGAAGAAACTAGGAATTATGAGGATATTGATGTTGTCTCTGAGACTTCTTAAGGTATGAATAGGAATAAGGAATAACACGTTGAGCGAATTGCTATTTCCATTCCTGGAAGGTTCGATATCCTCTTTGGATGATACAATAGTTTTTTCAGAGAAACTAAGTGATTTTGAAGGGTATTTATTTTTGTCAAACCAAGAATTTTTACTCTTCAGATTAATTCATGAAAGTGATTCTTGCTATTTGTAGGTATTGATGTCAAGAAAGGCCGAGGTCGATACATTGACACCTGTATGGTCATCTTCGCCCCCCGTTACCTGCTAGATAATAAATCATCTCACAAGCTTGCATTTGCACAGAGGGAATTTGCCAGGGGACAGGTAAGCAGTTTGCTGTTGAAAAATGACCAGTGCTTATTTACTAATACAGTGAGTTTTAATGTCATAGCTTATCCCCATCAAGACTGTAAGTTCTGTGATATGAATAATCATTCTATAGCTTTTGGTGGAGGGTAAGGCTCAGAGTTGGTAATCAGTAAACATTTGCTTGTTGACTAAAGCCAGTAATCCTGTGTGTTTTAGGGAACAGCCAATCCTGAAGGTTACATTTCTACCCTTCCTGGTTCCAGTGTGGTGTTTCACTGGCCTCGAAATGACTATGATCAGCTATTGTGTGTCAGACTGATGGATGTTCCTAACTGTATTTGGTCTGGAGGCTTTGAAGTCAACAAGAATAATTCCTTCCATATCAACATGAGGTAAGTTCAAGACTCTAAATATAGATAAAAAGTAGCCTTGTTTGAGGTATAGTAATGTAAATAGTAAGCCCACACTGCTCTTTGTAAAATTGGTACGTATATTTCTGGCTCAGATGAAGGGCTTAGAGCTTTCAAAGTCCAGGAAGCATGAATGACCATTTTGATGGAATGAGCTAAACTGGGTGTTGCCAGTTTTGACCCATTGTATCATTGTTGTGGTCTTATGAGGCTACAAGAGAAAGGAGTAATGCTGAGCTCATACCATGATTACCTGCAACCCTGAAAAGTCTGTCTGCATTTGTATGGTAACACTGATTATAAATGTTTTTGTCTATTCTGGCACATTTGCACAAACTCTTCTCTCATCTGATGCAGTTCCAGTAAGTTATCTGGCCTTCTATGCCTAGCCCAGTAATGCTCAGCCCTTGTTAAGACAAATCAACCAATTCGACCTTAACCAGCTTAGGATGACTTAATATTTCTTCCTGCTTTAGTGAAGTGCTTTTTTTAAAAAAATTGTTTAAAAATTCTGATAAAACACACATAAAATTTATCATCTTAACCGTTTTTAAGTGTATGGCTCACTAGTGTAGGTGTATTCACATTGTTGTGCAATCTCCAGAAGTCTTTTCGTCATGGAAAATTCTGTACCCATTAAACAACTCCCCATTCCCCTTGCCCCCAGCCCTTGGCAACCACATTCTACTTTGTGTCCCTATAAATTTGACTGTTCTAGGTACCTCATATAAGTTGAATCATATGGCATTGGTCTTTTTTGACTGGCTTATTTCACTTAGCAAAATGTCCTCAGTGTCCATCCATGTTGTAATATGTCAGAATTTCCCTCCTTTTTAAAGCTGAATAATATTTCATTATGTATATATACCACTTTTTGTTTCTCCATTCATCTGTTGATGGGCTCTTGGGTGGCTTCCATCTTTTGACTATTGGAATAATGCTGCTGTGACCATGGGTGTACCAATATCTGTTCAAGACTCTGCTTTCAATTTTTTGGAGTATAGACCCAGAAGTGGAAGTGTTGGATCCTATGGTCATTCTATTTTTAATTTTTTGAGGAACCACCCTACTGTTTCCCATAGTAGTTGCATCATTTTACTTTCCTACCAACAATGCACAGAAGTTCTAGTTTCTCCACAACCTCACCAACATTTGTTATTTTCTGTGTTTTTCATAGTAGCCATCCTAATGGGTGTGAGGTGGTATCTCTTTGTGGGGTTTTTTTTTTTTTTTTTTTTGAGACAGAGTGGCTCTGTTGCCCTGGCTAGAGTGCCGTGGCATCAGCATAGCTCACAGCAACCTCAAACTCCTGGGCTCAAGCCATTCTCCTGCCTCAGCCTCCTGAGTAGCTGGGACTACAGGCATGCACCACCATGCCCGACTAATCTTTTCTATATATATATTTTTAGTTGTCCAGATAATTTCTTTCTATTTTTAGTAGAGACGATTTCTCACTCTTGCTCAGGCTGGTCTCAAACTCCTGACCTTGAGCGATCCACCCGCCTCGGCCTCCCAGAGTGCTAGAATTACAGGCCTGGGCCACCGTGCCCGGCCCCTCTTTGTGATTTTGATTCACATATCCTTAATGATTAGAGATGAGGAATATGTTTTATGTGCTTATTGGTCATTCGTATATCTTCATTGGAGAAATACCTATTCAAGTCCTTTGCACATTTTTTAATTAGGTTGTTTGTTTTTTTTTAGGTTTCCCATTTTTGAATTAGGTTGTTGTTGAGTTGTAGGAATTCTTATTCTGAGAGTTTCATAGTTTTAGCTCTTACTTTTAGGTCTCTGATCCATTTTGGGTTCATGTTTGTATATGGTATAAGGTGAATGTCCAAGTTCGTTCTTTGGTGTGTAAAATTTGGTTTCCCAACTCTGTTTGTTAAAAAGACTCTCCTTTCCCTAAGACATGGTTTGGTACCATTGTTGAAAATCATTTGACCCTGTATGTGAGGGTTTATTTCTGGGCCCTCTAATCTGTGCCATTGGTCTGTTTGTCTTTATGCCAGCACCACACTGTTTTTGATGACAGTACCTTTGTAATAAGTTTTGAAATGAGGAAATGTGAGACCTCCAACTCTGTTCTTCTTTTTCAAGATTGTTTTCTCTATTTCTGCAAAAAATGCCATTGGAATGTTGATAAAGAATACATTAAATCTATAGATTGTGTTTTGTAGTGTTGACATATTAACAGTTATGTTTTCCAATCCATGAACATGAGATGCCTTTTCATTTATTTGTGTCATCTTTAATTTCTTTCATCAAATGCTTTTGAAGCTAAAGAATCTGAAATCAGTGCTATTTGAACATGTTTAGAAGCAAAATTTAATCTTTTACACATTATGGTCAGTTCTCTATTGAAAACACTATTGTAAAGAAACAGAAATATGATAATTTAACAACATGTGATCTAAAATAGTATTTATATTTGACTTTTAAATGCATTATCTGATTTGTTGGTGGGCCTGTCTTAATTATACTTTGCCTTGGCCTTGTTAGTTTGAATTGCATCTGGGTACAGTGGTTTACAAGCTGTCTTCCTGTCAGCTATTGGGCTCGAAGGAGTTAACATTAGGGGCCAAGGGAACCAAATGCGTAGGGCTCCAGCACCCTCTTGCCTACTTCAACCAGAACTTTTGTCTATTAGTGTGTGTTCTTCGTAAGATTTCACTGGGGCGGCAGGGAGAATGAAGAGAGGTGTGGGATTCTGTAGCTAAAACCACCAGTGTTTTATATGCCGCCTGAGTGGAGGCAGCTCAGATCTGCCATGTAAGAATAGGAAGTCAATTTGGAATAAACAAAAAAGTTACATATGATTACTACCAAAAGAAATAAAAGAGGAGGAAGATGATTTGTGTACCTTTTGTTAATCCTTTAAAAATAGTTTCAGTGTGCAGTCCTAAACTACTGAGAACAGAACTATGCCATCTATTTCTTTTACTTTCTCCAACTTTTCGTTTGGAAACAATTTAAACTACAGAAAAGTTACAAGAATAGTACAATGAACATCCTTGTATCTTTCACCTAGATTCTCCAGTTTTCAACATTTTGCTACACTTGGTCTCTCCTTTCTCTTCTCTGTCTTTTCGATCTCTCCCTTGCCACCCCTCCCCCCTCCACTTTTTTGAACTATTTGAAAGTAAATTGAAGGCATCGCGATACTTCAGCCATAAAAACTTCAGCACTTATCACCTAAAAATAAGGATATTTTTCTAAATAAATGTTATACCATATTATATAGTGAAGAAATTTAACATTGATGTGTTTTCTAACAAATAGTCTTTATAGACTGAATAAATGACTAAAATATCCTTCAGAGCAGCTCCTCCCCATGATCTGGGATCCAGTCAAGGATCAGTTATTTTCTGTGGTTCGTTTATTGTCTCCTTTAATTTGGAGTAGTCCCACTTTTCCTTTTTTGGTGACATTGACATTTTCGAAGACTCCAAGCCAGTTACCTTAGAATGTCTTATGTTCTGCATTTGGATGATAGTTTGCCATATGTGTGTGTGTGTGTGTGTGTGTGTGTGTGTGTATAAATAATTGGGTCAGACATTTTTGGTAACTGTTACCTGTGCGATACATGTTTTCCATTGCATCCCATCAGGAGGCCTGTAGTGTCTGTTGGTCCCATTGCTGACGTGGTTAAGTTTGATCAAATTTACCTTTCTTCTTTGTGAATAAGAGTAATCCATTGGAGGGATAGTTTAGACTATGAGTATTCTGTTTTCCAAAATCCTTTCACTCAATGGTTTGATGGTTCATACTTGAAACTGTTACTACATTGGCGGTTTTAAAATGGTGACTTTCTAATTCTCTTGTTTATTCTACATTTTTTAACAGATATTTTTCTATAAAGATGAGCTTTCATGGGATATAGGTAAAAAAAAAAATGAGCTTTCAATTCCTTCCAGTGATATATCTGTATATAAATGTATATATGTGCCCACACATACATCATATACATGCTCTGCTTTTCAGCTCTTCTTTACAGTAGGATACCAGTAAATATCGAAAAAATGAGAGAATTTGAAAATCACCATTTTGTAATTATGTTATCAATTTCTAATTTTTTAGTATGATCTAAAAACACAGAGTGGGCTGTAGGTTCGGTGGTATTGATTGAGTCCCCAGCAATGTTGTGATTGTGAGAAGCGTAAGAAGAAAGCAGATTGTAGCTTGTTTCCTCCATTTTACACGACCTCTTTTGTTTTCTCATTCTGCAGAGATACCCTGGGAAAATGCTTCTTCCTACGCGTGGAAATTACTCTCCGAGGAGCTACATATAGGATCTCATTTAGTGACACAGATCAGTTACCCCCTCCTTTCCGAATTGACAACTTTTCTAAGGTATCAAGTGGAGTTAAGAAGAGCCAGTTTGGCGGTTTCATGTGTGGAAGAGTGGAGCATGTGCTTAAGATAATGGGGCAATACAGTTTAAACTTGGATTTAAAAGAAGCTGTACAGACAGGCTTTCTATAGCTGGACAACCCTAGAAATCCTTACCATTAGGAGGTGGTTTCTGCTGCTTATTTTGATTGCTGGGCAGCCTTGTCCAGGCAGAAGTAATCTTTTAGCCACCAATACTTACTTTGACTAGAGTGTGTGGTTAGCATGATGCCCTCTGGAGACATTCCGTACAGAGACAGGGATGAGATGGTCCTGTGAAAATGGGAATGGGCAATTCTACTGTTGATTACTTATAGTGAGCATTTTTATAAATCTTCCAAGTAAAGCCAGTGTGGAAATCATTAGATTCTATTTTAAAACATGTCTTTGAATAACAGTGCCTTATAATATGTGATTTTCTGTAGCCAAATATCAAAATTCGTATTCCTTTCTGTATACAAAGTTTATCACAGGGGGTTTGGGGTATGAGCGATACCATTGGAAGGATAGAATTGCTTCCCCTGGATATTTGACTTGGCAAAGCTTCTTAAAGCCCTTTATCCAGTAGGCCCACGTTCTTTAATTGGTAGGTTTTCCGAATTTGTAAGATGATTAGAAAAGCATTTGAAGAGGTGAGATGATGAACCTCACTGATGATTATTCCCTGTATAGGATTCATTTGGGAAGGATCTGGAACTTAAACCTAGGAAGCACTGACTCACTTTCCAGTAACACCACTCTGAATGAAAGTCCTCTTTGTCCTCTCTGCCGTCACTCTAGGTCCCAGTTGTCTTTACTCAGCACGGTGTTGCCGAACCCAGGCTCCGGACTGAAGTGAAGCCTATGACTTCATTGGATTATGCCTGGGATGAACCCACCCTGCCGCCTTTTATCACTCTCACTGTTAAAGGGGCAGGTTCCTCTGAGATCAGCTGCAACATGAATGATTTCCAGGATAACCGACAGCTTTATTATGAAAATTTCATTTATATTGCTGCTACATATACATTCTCTGGGTAATTCTGGATTAAATTACTGTTCTTGTAAAGCAGAAGGTTCTAATTATTAACTGGTTTTAAATTTTAAGCAGTCTCTCAGGAGACCAAAGAACAAAGGAATATTCCTTCATTCTTTACCAAATCCTAGGATTAGGGTCTGTCTTGAGAGGTCATTTAGTTTAAACCCTTGTGTTTTGGCTGGATTAAAATTTATCCAAAGAGGCAAGACTTTTTTTTTTTTAAAGATCCATTCTAGTATTTAAACTTTCAGCCATTTATTAGTCTGTTTTGCCTCTTTTGAAACTGACTAATCTTCATCATAATTATTCAAATCATCATTCTGACTCCTCTCCCCCATTGAGAAGACTGATTAAGCAGACATTTAAAGGTCTGTCTTAATACTTACTAAAGCCAAGTGTAGGAGCTTAACTTCACAGTAATTCTAATTGCCTTGGAATTATAATCTTCACTGTTGTTTGACTAGTTGTATTTAGAAAACTCAGGTGAAGAATATCGAGCTTATTTTATTAATAATTCTGCTATTAGATTGGCACATAAAGATTTTAAACACTGGGCTTTCAAAAAGTAGTTATTCCACCAACGTGTGCATACAGTTTATTGTTTCTGTGCTAAAGTTAAAGGGACAATTTTAAAGTATATCTGTGAAGAAATGGAAATAGCTGAATCTTTAGCATTATAAGTATAAATAACCTGATATACAGGACATTTCAAGTTCTCTTCCTTTCCAAAATATTCTGAAATTTTTGCATGTGAATGAGATTTTTACATGTGACTGGGGCACACAAAATAATTCCTAGATTTTTGCATTATCTTTCTCATCTGCCTGCAGTCCAGATTGTACGAGTAATGACTTGAATTTGCACAGAATAGCCATTCTTTCTCCTGTCTGTTGCAGTTCCCTTTGGTAATGATGGTGCTGGGATGTTTATCTTGTTATAATGGAGCCAATAATGTTTGTTTGTTGTTTGTTTATTTGTTTTTAAAGATTCTGGCACCGTAACAATGTGACATGCTCAAGGTTTAGTGCCTGAAAAACCAATTCTAAATCTGGTTGCTAGTCATGTTTTTCTCTTTGTGTTCTACGAATTCCAATAGTTACTAAGCTCTTCAACTGAAGAATTCTAATGAAGGATTATGAGCTTAATGGGATGAACTGATACGGAGCAGATATAAAGAGAAGCCTTTGCAAATCTTGGTGTTCAGACTCTAACAGCAGAATTATTAATAGAATAATCTGGGTGTACTAAGAGGTTGAACCATCTTTTGGAGTATACTAGAACTATTTATTTGCATTCTTGGAGAGAACTAATGATGAAGAAGAAGAAATTTTGTTTTTGTTTTTATTAAGGTGAAATTCACATAACATAAAATTAGACTTTTTAAAGTGAACAGTTCAGTGGCATTTGTTACATTCATAATGTTGTGTGACCACCACCTCTACCTAATCCCAAAACATTTTTATCACCCCAAAAAGAAATGCCAAGCCTGTCAGGCAGTCACTGCTATTCCTCTCGATCGCCAGCCTTAGGCTACCACCAGTCTCCTTTCAGTCTCTGTGGATTTACTTATTCTGGACATTTCATATCAATGGGATCATAAAAGTGGCCTTTTATGTCTGGTTTCTTCCACTTGGCATAATGTTTTTGAGATCCATCCACACTGTAGCATGTATAAGTATTCTTTTTATGGAAAATATCCAGCATTTTTTATGGCTGAGTAATATTCTATTATATGTGTATATACTACGTTTTTTTTTTTTTTTTTTTTTTTGAGACAGAGTCTGGCTCTGTTGCCCTGGCTAGAGTGCCATGGCGTCAGCTTAGCTCACAGCTCACAGCAACCTCAAACTCCTGGGCTCAAGCGATCCTCCTGCCTCAGCCTCCAGAGTAGCTGGGACTACAGGCATGCGCCACCAAGCCCGGCTAATTTTTTCTATATATATATTTTTAGTTGTCCAGATAATTTCTTTCTATTTTTAGTAGAGACGGGGTCTCACTCTTGCTCAGTCTGGTCTCGGAACTCCTGACCTTGAGTGATCCGCCCGCCTTGGCCTCCCAGAGTGCTAGGATTACAGGCATGAGCCACCGTGCCTGGCCTATATACTACGTTTTGTTTATCCATTTATCCATTGATGGATATTTGGATTATTTCTACCTGTTGGCTCCTATGAACAGTGTTACTATGAACATCCCTGTGCATAAATTTGTTTGAGTACCTGTTTTCAATTCTTTTTTTGTTTATACCTAGGAGTGGAATTGCTGGGTTCTATGGTAATTCTGTGTTTAACTTTTTGAAGAGCCGCCATACTGTTTTCCACAGTGCCTGAACCATTGTACATTCCCACTGGCAATGTACAAAGGTTCCAATTTCTTCATCTCTTCACCAACACATTTTTTAATTGTTATTATACTCATCCTGCTAGGTGTAAGGTGGTATCTCATTTGGTTTTGATTTGCATTTGTTAATAACTAATGATGTTCTTTTCATGTGCTTACTAGCTATTTATATATCTTCTTTGGGGAAATGTTTATTTAAATCATTTGCTCATTTTAAAATTGAATTATTTGCCTTTTTATTGTTGAATTATATGAGTTCTCTGTTGTATCTCATGTCATTCTTTTATCAAATTATTTGCAAATATTTTCTTCCATTTTGTTAGTTGTCTTTTTGATTACGTCCTTTGAAGCGCAAAAGTTTTTTATTTTGATGAAATCAAATTTATCTTCTTTTTAGGGGGGTCACTTGTTCTTTTGTTGTCATAAATACTAGTTTTTAACTCTGAATTTATCTATTAATACCTTATTTTTGATAATAGGGATTAATGATAACACAATAATCTAAATAAAACCTCCTCCAAATACCCCAAAGTGTAGCTGGGCTACAACATTCCACAAAGCTTAGGGTTCTTAAACCACAGAGAAAGACAACATGATTGAATTGGAGGAAGGTGATTATGAACCCTTTGTTTTCTTTTCATTCTAAAGGGACTTCTGATTTCTTGCCAAGATGTGGGGATGCGATGATGCTGATCTTCTGCCTGGCAGAACAGAGCTAATTCTTGGTCCCTTGATATGTCTGATGTCTGACTTGTTTTTTTTCTATTGTTTTGGTTTTTGCCTTTTTAGCCTCTGAAGACATATGGTTATCCTTTTATGTTTGAATTTTAAGCCACTAATATTATCAGGAGAGGAAAAATGTCAGAGTATGTCTTTTGACAGGTGAATCTTTGAACTGTGCAGGAAAAAAAATACAACCCTGATCTTCCTGCTACGTCGGACTTTTTCTTCTATGCTTTAAAAACTTTTCTTCTTTAATAGAGGTTTTAGGCATAAAACCTCTTGCTTACATAAACTTGAATACATTTGTGAGTTTGTACATGTGTATATATTTATGTGTGTGTGTATATATACATACATATATATATATATATATATATTTTTTTTTTAATTCTAGTTTGCAGGAGGGAACAGGCAGGCCTGTGGCTTCCAACAAGGCCATTACTTGTGCTGAGCTCGTTTTGGATGTCTCACCGAAGACACAAAGAGTCATTTTAAAGAAGAAGGTAAGAGAGCTTAGAAATTAGAGTTTAGAATAAAAGATTTTTAGCACTGGAAGCAACTCAGGGTCTAGTCCAGAGTGTTTTACAATGAGGAAATGGGAACTTAGGCTGAATGACTTGCTTACATCGTGGAACCCGAGCGTCTTGCAGGCACTAGGTCACTGTTCCCACTGTGCCCTGAGGCCTGCTATAGTAGGATCCCAAGCCCTTCTCTGGGGCGCTTTTTTGGTAGAACTTAATTTTTGAATTTGTGATTTGTATTTTGCACTATTTTATTTTTATGTTGTAACACTTCCCTAATCTTTTCCTTAAACTGAATTGAAAAAAAAAATCAAACTGACTAAAATTTCCCTTTTTCGTGCTGACTTCAGAGTTGAAGCCATAAAAAGAGAAAAATATGTCAGTTTGACATTCAAGTCATTTTAGGGAAATGTTTATGCTAGTGGACCTATATTTGGAGAGAAAGGCAGTAAAATTTGGCCAGAAATATGAAAAATGACAGAAATAATTGTTCTAAATAGTTGAAACTGAAAGATGACAGCTATTTGGGGACACAAAGATGCAGAAGCCACTTTAAGGGGAGGGCGGCCACCAAGAGTAATCATTCGAAGTACTGACTTGAGAGGGGATAGTTCCTGAGGACTTCACATAATTTAAACCAAATAATTCAAAAGGTACCCTGACAGAGGTGCCTGCTTCCCACGACTGTGCCGTCACTCCTGGCAGCGACGCGCCTTCTTTACAGCTCATTTGGGGGTGATGTAGCTCTTGACAGAGTTTTGATTGGTGGGGGATTCAAATTATTTCACATTTTGTGCAGCAAATGAAACTCTAATACATGTATTTTAAAATTTAATTTAATATTTTAATAGGTTTTTTGAGATACAATTTATGCACCATGTAAATTATCCTTGAAGGTATATAATATAGTGGGTTTAGCATATTCACAGACATGTGCAACCATCACTACACTCAATTTTAGAACATTTTCATCACCTCAGGAAGAAACCCCGTGTCCTTTAGCTGTCACCGCCAGGTTCCCCGATTTCCGAAGCCCCAAGCAATCTCTAATCTACATTCTGTCTCTATAGATGTCCGTGTTGTGGACTTCCATATGAATCGTCTTTTATGACTTGCTCTTTTCATATGACATGTTTCAACGTTGATCCATGTTGTAGCGTACATCAGAACTTCTACATGTATTTTTGTATCATACCAGTTCCAAGTCATATAATTTTCATTTGCTTAAAATGTGATCACACTCATATATATGGCTGTTGCATTTTGGAAACATTTTGGAAATGAGAGTTGGGAATGGTGATAAGTAAAAGACCAATAGGCATAGGAATTGAAGGTAAACAGTTTTTGACGCTTTTATTGGAAGATTTGAAAGATTTTGAAACGCAAAATTTTGGTCTGAAATCTAAAAGAAGTAGCAAGTCTGACAGACATGAATTTAAAAAAACAAGTGGGAGCACATTTGGAAATAATGTCAGATGACTTTAAAGAACGTGCAAGGTGTGAGGCTGTTTGGGTAAGCGAGCACCAACTCGGAGCTAGATGACCTACCAGGTGGGATATGAGCACCAGCTGTGACCACCAAAACCTGAGTGAAACACATGTGGAATTCCAAGGGCCAGTGATTGGTAGGCAGGCAAGAAGAGATTTTTAAAATTAAGTAGCAATAATTGTAACATTTTAAATAACATTTTATGATTTATTGAACTTTTTCACAGTTATTATTTTACTTGAGGATGAAAACGGGTAAATAGAAGGTTAGATAATAAATGAGTTACACTGACATCTAAAATTATGTAAAAGTGTATGAGCGGCATTAAATGGATTTATCCTCTTTAGGGCGCGGTGGCTCACACCTGTAATACTATCACTCTGGGAGGCCGAGGCGGGAGGGTCGCTTGAGGTCAGGAGTTTGAGGTTGCAGTGAGCTATGATGATGCCACTGCACTCTAGCCCAGATGACAGAGTGAGACCCTGTGTCCAAAAAAAAAAAAGAAAAGGAAAAAAAAAAAAGAAAGTTGACGTCTTAGGTGTTTGTTTGGTTGGTTTATTTTCTGGTTTTTACTTTTGATTTTGAAACAAGCTCAAATTTCCAGAAAAGTTGAGAGGGATTTTACAAAGGCAGTGCTGGGACGTTGATTTGTCCCATTACTGGGGGTGTTAACGTGGAGCACTTGATTGCGGTGTCTGCCAGCTTCCTGCACGGAGAAGTGAGGTTTTTCCCCTTGTCGTTAGTATTTTCTAGAGCAATACTTGGAGACTGTAAATATCCTATTCCTCATGAGATTTTCTATTTGTGTGTTTGTGTATCTCAGGCAGTCAGTCAGTATGGGCTCCTCTTTTATTCAACGGGTTATCTATTACTATCAGTATTTATTCTGATGCTCAATATTTCTCATCTTTGGCCAGTGAACTCCTTTAACCTTCAGTGTTATTTTGACATGTGCCCTTCCTTCCTTCCTTTCTGACACAGCAAGTTATCCTGGGCCCATCTTATATTTTTTTTGCATTGTTCCTGTAAGTTGCCACTTCTCCAGGGAGCCTCAATCCCTTTTATCAGAGAATGGAATTTAGAGACTTACGGTATGTGCACTAGGTGCACTCGTTGCTATTGCAGTGTCGCAGTTCCCAGGCTCTCTCAGAGGACAGAGCTAGGGGTTTCATCTGTGTACCGGTCTGTCTCTATCTATGTCAAAACCCAGCAGCTCACACGGATGTTTGTTTACAATTCCAGTTCAACTTCACAAAGGTCATTGTCATTTTCTCCCCTTCCATATTTGTAAACTTCCTTGTCCGGCACTGAGAATATATTTATTGATTTGATCAGCTTCCCTAATGTAACTTGTCTACCATCACCACGGTTGCCCCCCCCCCCCTGTGGACACCCTTGTTACCTCCCGTGGGCTCTGATCTCCACGTGCTGGGCAGTCCCCCTTCCAAGCCCTTCCCTTTGCAGGAATGCCCTCCTCACCTCTCTCTCTGTCTCTGATGCTCCACTTAGGTTCCTCTCTTTCACCCCTTGGCATGGATGTCAGAATGTCATCATTACCGCCTGCCCCCCCCCCGACCCCCGCCGCCCACCGGGCTGCCCCTTCACTCATGTGCATGCTGTTCTTGTCCCTTGTGGGATTCAACAGCCCCATACTGGACCACCACAAACCCCTAGCCCCAAACACACAGCCCCCATGGACTTCTACCTTCTACAGTCTCATCTAATGGTTTGAGGACTAAATGGTTAGGGAAAGGGGGAAGGGAACTGGTGCATCTCAGATTTTTAAGTGGAAATTTTGGTAATTTCCAGTTTATGATGAGCCTATACAAATGAGCAGGCAGTAGAGGAATCCCTGTATGAAAACTTAATCTCACCTTGGTGTCTGCATTTTGATTCCCAATCTGTAGCATCTACAGGATAATTGGGATGCTTTTTCATGTTGGTTCTGGTGCCGCGGAAAGATGTATTCCCTTAGTATGTGTAAGATGTATTCTCTTACTCTGAGCAGAGAAGCAAACGTGGGGATTGGAGATGGAGAAGTATAGCCCAGTTTCGTCTCTTTTTGCAGATAGAGGAGGCAGCAGCACACAGCAGAAAAAGCATGATTTCTTTCTAGATTTCAGTTCTGGCTTTGCCACTTAAAGATATGTGATAGCTGGTATTTCCCACTCCTCTCTGAGCTTCATTTTCCTACTGAGCTCCCAGGTTTGTCAGCAGGATCAACTAAGATAATGTACAGAAAGTGCCGTGTAAAGGGATGTAATGATAATAGTACAGCAAACATTTATTGAGACCATACCCTGTGCCAGGCATGTGCTAAGTACCTTGTGTTTATTACACTTGTCACAAGAACCGTACGAGGTAGCCTAATTTCTCCCTTTGACAGATCAGGAAACAGAGGCTCTAAGAGATTAAGTAACTTGTCCAAGGTCACTCAGCTCGTAAAAATCACACAGCTGGTTCTCAAATCCTGGCATTTTGACTCCAGTGTTCATACTACTGTGTTAGTTTTTACTTTGTAGAATGTAATGCAAAAGCTGTCTTTCCAACACAGGTGTAGCGTTGAGTTTGTGGTACCCAGAAGTGTCTGTTGCTCTGGAGGAGCTCCTACCTGGTGAGAGTGTATGTCATCCTGACCAGTCTAGCTGGAGTACAGGTATGACTGACATGGAACTCTGCAGATTGTGTGAGGGAGGCACCATGGCAGAGCAGTTGAGCTTGCCCGCTCTGGAATCAGGCTGCAGATCTGGGGCCCACCACCTACTAGTTATGTGACCATGCGAAGTTACTTCGTCTCACTAAGCCTTAGCTTCCTCATCTGTAAATACGGATCATAATCGTATAAATGTCATGGGATTGTCTTTAGGATTAAATGAGTTACTGTATGTAAATCTCGTGGACCAATGTCTGGCACATAGTAAATTCTCAATAAATACTGTTATTACTTTTAGTATGTAGTGGATTTTATAGACTTTCTTGATTGACCTGGAAGCCCAACTGCTGTTTATAACATATTTCTGAGGAGAAAATATATTTAGAATTAATAGCAATCAACTTAGTATGAACTTTGACTACAATGAATTTAACATTTGAATATAATTAACTTCTGAAAATTGGAAACCATCAATATAGTATACTTCTTTTATTAGACATTGGGAGAGGGAGGAAGACCTCTGCTAAATTCTATTTTTCTATGAGTCAGATATTGAGACTATCATATATTCTTTATATAATTGGATCCCTTTTTAAGGTAAGGGCACCAGAGGTCGCCATCTGGAACAGCAGTGACCGTGACAGTATAGCTAGTATAGGAGACTGCCCAGCTATTTGTTTCTAATTTCTTAAAAAGGGGAAAAAAATATTAGATGTGTGAAAATAATAAAATTTTTAAAACTCACAATATTTCTAATTTTTGGTTAGTTGGTTCAAGAGGTTAGCATATTTCATCCTAAGTGCAATTAGGAATTAACAACAATGAAAATTTGAATTAGGCATTTGTATAATGTGGAAAAATATCTAAATATAGTTTCTGCTTGAGAACTTACTCAGCCCTTAGAGGAAGCTCTCGAAGTGAGAAACTGGCTGTGGCTGCCCTGATGGCTCTTTCTGTCTGTGTGTGCATTGGCTCCACAGGAACCAGGCAAGCGCTCTCAGCTGTGGAGGATGACGGGTACAGGGATGCTGGCCCACGAGGGCTCTTCGGTTCCTCACAACCCCAACAAGCCCTCAGCTGCCCGCTCCACTGAGGGGTCTGCCATTTTAGATATTGCTGGTCTTGCCGCAGTGACTGACAACAGGTAATTTTCTAGGCAACTTTTGATTCAACCTCATTGCTTTCAAATTCATACTCAGAGAAAATCTACACCAGAAAATGAGAGTTATGTAAATGAAGTAAGGATTTATATTTATATTTATATTTATATTATATTTATATTTATATATTATATTTATATTTCTGTGTATATTTTTCTTCACTGACGGAAACCTGTCAGATTCCCAAATATGAATATTGGGCCTTCCCTTTTATTTTTTTAAATTTTTATGACAATACTCATGCAGATGTTAAGAAACTTCAAACATTAAAAAGGATATGTTATGAAAAGTGAGTATTGGCCAGGCATGGTGGCTCACGCCTGTAATTCTAGCACTCCAGGAGGCCGAGGCTGAGGATTGCTTGAGCCCAGGAGTTTGTGACTAGCCTGAGTAAGAGACTCTGTCTCTACAAAAAATAGAAAACTTAACTGGGTGCACCTGTAGTTCCAGGTACCTGGGAGGCTGAGGCAGGAGGATCCCTTGAGCCCAGGAGTTTGAGGCTACAGTGAGCTATGGTGATGCCACTGCACTCTACCCTGGCAACAGAGTAAGACTCTGTACAAAAAAAAAAAAAAAAAAGCGAGTATTTCTTTCACCCAAACTTCCAGTCTACTCTTACTCAGTAGAAGTAAAATTTCTTTCTTAAACTCTTTCTAATGATTTTGTTAAATCTTTCAAAAGCAGAAATTAAATTATCAAGAGAATAATTAAATGATTTTATGAATAATTGCTTGGATTCAAATCATCTGTTTAAGTTTGAATAAGTTGTTTCATTGGCCTGTGCCTTTCTTCATAAAATCAATGTATTTGTTTTCAGTTGACACTTTATTTGCTTCTAAACAGACTTTAGGTGATTTACAAATTAAAACACAAAAATAAAAGTATTTAGAAATACAACAGAAGAAAGACTGTTGACAGGATTTTCAATACATTTAGCAGATATCCCTTCCCATACTTCATGGTAATTTGTCATCGTGAGAATATAAGAACCTTTATCATTGTGTTGTAGTGTGAATCTGTAACGTCTTACCATGTTGTGTCCACTCTTTGTTGATTTCCATCTTGTCCTGCTCCTCCTTCCTCATTAAGAAATAGTAACTGCCTCAGGTTCCAAGCTAACATACCTTTAGATTTTAAGGGCAGAGGGTATTAGGAAGAAGCAGAGCCCAGCCATGGTCCTCATGTTCTCTTCAGGCCTGAAATAGTTGACTAAGAAGAATTATTACACTTTCCTTTTTCCAGATACGAGCCACTGATGCTGAGGAAGCCTGACCGCAGGCGAAGCACAACTCAGACATGGAGTTTCCGAGAAGGAAAACTGACCTGTGGGTTACATGGGTTGGTGGTCCAGGTCAGTAGTTTTTGACATCCCTAGTTGTGGCAAGCAGTGGTCAAGCCTTCTTTGAAACAAAGTCTCAACTGGGTTATACATGATAAATTGTTAAGTGGGACAAGTTAATAAAAAAGATTGTGTTATTCCATTTTAGTTAAAAGAAAGTCAAGAAACTTTTGTGGTGCATCTGTGTGTATTTCCATGGGAAATCTTTTGAAGGTGATACACAAGTGTGTTAAGAATGGTTTCTGGGTGACAGAAATTTTTTTACCTTGGCTTACATGGATTTTTTTTCTTTGACATAAATTATCTATGTAATTTTAAGAGAAAGAAAATTGTCAACTAAAAGTCTAACACTAAGTTAGGTAGGTTAGTTTTAGACCTGTGAGGTTGATAGAGTAGCTACAAGTCTTTTGTGAAGTATTCTATGAGATGCTGAATCTAATGCTCTTGATTGGTTTACTTCCACATTCTTAGTGTTGCTCAAATAAGCATTTAATTGTCTTAGCAAATGTCAGAATGAGGACTATGGACAGTTTCCTTTGTCCTCTGCTTGGCCAGTCTACCCCATGATAATTTCCCAGGTACTTTCTAAGCAAATACGTGTTTGAAAAATTACCAAGAGTTTAGATTTTCTGCCCTTTCTGGCTTCAGGCTAGGAAGGAGACCATGAGTCTGAGAAGTAGGAAGCAACCCTTAAACTATAGGATGCTGGGAAGTGCACCCTGGGGACCTCAGAAGGTGTCTAGGAGGCTTGGGCATATCACAGAACAACATGTGCAACTGTGTGTGCAGTTCTGCCCCAGCCCAGAGTTTTACCCAAAAGGTAGATACTAGAACATCAGGCCCTTGATAGAGAACAGTTAGTGTGTTTGTCCCTGGTGGAAACCAGGTTGTCCTTTCATACGGGGAGATTATACTCCAGGGCGGTTTGCAGAACCGTAAGGAGTCTCTGACTGCTTTTGGTGCGATTTATTTTCTTTGTCTCTATCGCCCTGAGTCTTTTTCATCAAAGACAAGCTGCTTACTTATATGAAGCACACATCTGGAATGGATTTGTGATTCTCAATTAGCAATACAATTCAGACTTCTAGAGGCAAAAGAGGGCTTGTTATAATTGGTGGGTTCTGTGTCTGACCCTGACTTTACTTCTAGTTTGTTTCTAAAGCCCATGTAATTCTAATTCTCTTGGAGCATTTTCTTCCTTAAAATCCCTTTCTGGTGTTTGTTGTTTTTGTGAATCTATTTCTTCATTTCTCTGCTTGTGAGTGACCCTATAATAAAAGCATTCAGCAGAGCAGAATGTGTTTTAGTTAGGGAAATAAGCTTGTCTTAATATTATTATGTTGAATAAACTAATTGAAGACATTAAAACATTTCTGACACTGCCCTTACTAGGTTGTGCATGTACTTTCTTTCTAAACTTACAGTAGTCATAAAAAGCTTTCTGTGTGTTAAAACCTGTCTTATAAATGCAACTCTCAAGGTTTCCTTTTCATTACTCAGTATTTAAAAATGAATACAGGGGACTTAGACACTGTTTGCTATTGTCTTCTCCAGCCTTGTGTTTGCTTTCCCAGAGCCATCATCCTGTAGACTACATTTACTTGGGGGCTGTAACAAGAAGGTACTTTTTCCCAAAGGCCTAAATAACTGGGCATCAAGTGACATTCCTGGCTCCATATTTCATTTTAGAAGAGGCACCCTTTTTTGAGTATTTGGGTTAGTTGTCCAGCTCTAGGCCTATTTGGGGAGATTTTCAATGCTAGAATTTGCTTCTTATTGGAAAGCCAAATGATAGTATTAATTGTTTTATTTTCAGAATATTTCATATTTTTCAGCAAACTCTAATCAGAATACTCTTTGGCTACTTTTTTAAAAGTTTACTTTAATGATTAGAAGTTATTATAAGGCAGAGTAAAATTGATATACTCTATTCATGGAATTATCTCTTACTGATAATTCCCCAAATTCATGTGACATAACTTCCCATTTTACTCAAATAATCCTAACTGGTTTTTATCATCTACAAAGCTGAGCAAGTAGTAAATGCTTTGCCATACATTGATGGTGACTCTTCAGAAGAGAATTTAAATTTAGTACCCTATTTCAAATGGCATGTGAAATTTTCAAAGTCATTTCCTTTGTCTTTTCTTATACATCTTTATTCCAATGTCTTTTAGGCCAAAGGAGGGCTTTCTGGTTTGTTTGATGGAGCTGAAGTTGTTCTTGGTCCTGACACTTCGATGGAGCTTTTGGGGCCAGTTCCACCTGAACAACAGTTTATTAACCAAAAAATGAGACCTGGTTCTGGAATCTTATCCATCAGAGTCATCCCAGATGGACCAACTAGAGCACTCCAGGTAATAATTTATCATAAGAACTGACATGGAACTCAGTGTACTTTTCCTTCCCATTGGTTAGTCATTCAACAAATATTTATTGAACATATTATGTGAGAACATATTTATAATATCTTCATCTATAAAACGGGAATAGAATCTGCTTCACAAAGTTGTTATAACAAAGTAGAAGTAAAGTATAAGTATTAAAAAGTATAATTAAAATATGATAATCTAAAAAATAAGAATTAAAGAAGATAATGCTAAGAACAATACATATTAATATTATCAATGTTGATCATTATGCTAATATTAATTTAAGCAATTGTTATATTAATAACATTAACAACAAGAAGATATGAGGACCCTAATCAGACAATTAAAATGTTATGTTATGAGAGTAGAAGTGGGTGGTATAGAGAGAGGATTTGTATTCCTGCATTTGGCAGTTGGGGGAGCTTCCTGGGAGAAGTAATGCTTAAGCTTTGATCTAAACGTTATCTAAAAGGAGTTAGTCAAATAGAGAGGGAAAGGTGGAGGGACTGTGCCCTCAATAATGAGCGTGTTCATCAACAGTTATTGAGCTCCTACTGGAGCCAGGCACAGTTCTAGGTACTGACTATGTACCAGTGAACAAACAGACAAAATTCTCTGCCTTCTTGGAGCTTACATTCTAAGGGGGTAGACAAACAGTGAGTAACAAAATAAGTAAGTTATTAATATATAGTATTTTGGAAGTTGATTGGTGAAGGCCCAAGTGGCACATAGAATATGGTAAGAAATGTGGCTAGAGATAGAAGCAGGGGCCAGATCATTAAAAGTCTGAGATATGTACTAAAGAGTTTGTGGTTTTTCTGAGGCAACAAGGATTCAGGGAATGGCATGGTCACAAATCTATTTTAGATAGCTCACTCTGGCTGCAGTGTGGAGAATGGGGCAAAGCTGGAGACAGAGCAAGACCAGCTGGGAGGCTCTCACAGTAGTGTCGGTGAGAGAATATGATGGCCTGGACTGGCAGAAATGGCGGGAGATGGGCCTGAGGGGGATGGAGATAAATGAATAGAAATGAAAGCTCGTTTAGGAGTAGAGTCAGTCAGATTTAGTGATCCGTTGACTGTGGGGATGAGGGAGTTCAGATCACTAAGAGATGACACAGAGCAGACCTGTGGGGCAATGAGGGGTTAGGTTTTGGACTTGCCGAGTTAAGGGGACTGTATGATATCTATGTGAAGATGTCCAAAAGTTGTCATAAATATGGATCTGAAGCTCAAGAGAGATCTGTGAAGGAAATATATTAATAAATTTATTAAGTCATAATGTAATTGGAGAACTCAGGAAAAAAAGATGTCGAAATGTAATAATGAACTCTGTGAGATAGTACATCGTAATCCACAGTACCACTTTAAAAAGCAGTCTTCTTTTAAGGCAAAAATGAATGCAGCGATCTTGAGTTTTGCATATTTTGACTTGAGCTGTAATTTGAGATCACGTACAGATAACCTAATCCCACACATGAAGCTCTCAGATCTACAGCTTGAGAGTTTGCCACGCAGACTTAAAACCAACTTTGCTTCATCATTACACAAATCTTACGTTAGCAGTACTTCGGAAACCATTAACTTCCATAGGATTCTTGAGCAGGTAGTGACTTTTGACATACACAATTGGCATGGGTTAAAATGGACTTCACTGTGGAAGCGTGAAACCTCTTAGTATTATTTTATTTGACTTCAGATAACAGATTTCTGCCACCGGAAAAGTGACCATTCATCGTATGAAGTAGATGTACTTCCTATAACAGAACAGGAGCTGCAGAAATTAAGGAATCCAGACACAGAACAGGAATTAGAAGTAAGTTTTAAATATTGTAAATTTATTTCTTTGATCATCAGTTTTTTTTAGAGTTTTGCTCTGTGGTTTTCTCAGTCTAGGCTTTCTGTTTTCTTTCTGCCCTATATAATTCTAAATATGGGTTTTGCTTCTCAGTGTTTGCTGTTATCATGTGAATGTGTGAATATGTCATGTAAATGACAACTATAGTTTATGTGGAATCAGAATGCAACAAATATTGCTAAAGTGAAGTTACAATAACGGAAGCTAAACTATTTGAATTTAAATAAAATTTAAGATAAAGAATAAGTAAACTAGGATTTTTTTTTTTTTTTTTTTTTTTTTGAGACAGAGTCTCACTCTGTTGCCCGGGCTAGAGTGAGTGCCGTGGCGTCAGCCTAGCTCACAGCAACCTCAAACTCCTGGGCTCAAGCAATCCTCCTGCCTCAGCCTCCTGAGTAACTGGGACTACAGG
>CAUYSK010005021.1:0-22380 GCA_963575035.1 Avahi laniger | reverse complement strand
GGGAAGGGAAAATCAGCTGACACCAATATTGAGATGAACCAGATGGTTAAATTATCCAACAAGGGTTTTAAATAGCTTTCATAAACCCGTTTCAATAATGGATCTCAAATGCTCTTGGAACAAATAAAAAATAGAAAATTTCGGCAAAGAAATAGGAATTATAAAAAAGAATCACATTGGAAAATACAGAAGTAAAAAATATAATAATGGGAATTTTTTTAAAAAGCCATGGTAGATGGACTCAAAAGAAGAGTGGGAGCAACAGAAGACATAATCAATGAACGTCAGTACAGATCAACTGAATTCACCCAATCTCAACAGCAGAGAGAAAGTATTAAAAAATTGAACAAAGCATTCAAGGGCCAGCAGGACAATCACAAAACATACAAATTTACATACTCAGACTCTTAGAAAGTGAGGAGAAAAAGAGAGGAGCTGAAAGAATATTCAAGGAAATAATCATTCACCACTTCCCAAATTTGGTGAAATACATACCCCTATAGACTGAAGAAGCTATAATAGAGAAACTTGAAACAGGACATACAGAATCTGGAGGATAAGGAAAGAAGGAATGAGGGAAAGAGCAGAAATATGTTTATATATAACCCTTTTACTTATGGGTTTCATAAATCATATTTGATGATTGAAACAAATGTTAAAATGCAATTTATATTCAAAGCAATGGTATCTAAAAATAGGGAAAGTAAAGGAACCCAAACGGGAGTGAGGTTTCCATACTTCACTTAAGGGGGTAAAATATTGGTACCAGTAGATAGTGTAAGTCAAATAATGTATATTGAAATATCCAGAGCGACTACTATAAAAACTATACAAAGAGATATAATCAAAACTATTATAGAGAAATTATTTGCAAACATATGTCTGATAAGGGATTAATATCCAGAATATAGAAAGAACTCCTTCAACTTAACAACAACAAAATCGAATTAAAAATATGTAAAGGCCTTTTCATGGCTAATAGCACATGAAAAGATGCTCAGTATCACCGAATAGTAGGGAAATGAAAATCAAAATCACAATGAATTACCACTTCATACCCATGTAGGGTGGCTGTTACTTAGAAAACAACAGAAAATTACAAGTGTTGGGAATGAAGTGGAGATATTGGAATCCTTTTGCATTGCTGGTGAGAATGTAACATGTGGCAGCTGCTGTGGACAACATATGGCGATTCCTCAAAAAATTAAACACAGAATTATCATATGATCCAGCAATTCCACTTCTGCATATATACCCAAAAGAATTGAAAGCATGGACTCAAACAGATACTCATATATTAATGTTCATAGCAGCATGAATTCACAATAGCCAAAAGGTAGAAACAATCTATTTGTCCATGAACAGATGAATGGATGAAGAAAATGTGGTATATCCATACAAAAGAATATCATCTAGCCCTATGAAATTCTTACACATGCTACAACATGAATTAACAGTGAAGACATTATACTAATATAAATTTAAATAAACCAAACACACAAAAAGACAAATATTATATGTTTCCATTTATATGAGGTTCCTAGAATAGGCAAATTCACAGAGATAAAAAGTAGAATAGTGGTTACTAAGGGCTAGGAGAAGGGGAAAATGTTATTGCTTATTGGATAGAGAGTTTCAGTTTGGGATGATGAAAAAGATCTGGAGATGGATAGTGATGATGTTTGAACAATAATGTGAATATACTTAATGCCAGTAAATTTCACACTTAAAAATGGTTAAAATGATAAATTTTATGTTATGTATATTTTATCATAATAAAAGAAACCACTACAAATAAATCAAGATGGACTCTTAAAAACTGTTCAAGTAACTCACATGAAGGTAATAAAAGAGAAACAGAGGAACAAAGAACCAGAGAAAGTAAACAGAAAACAAGTAATGAAATGGGTCAACTTATATGCTGACATTTTCAATAATTCTCTTAAATATAAATGGACTAAATAATAATACATCAAATAAAAGATAGAGATTCACAGAGTAAATAAAAACATGACCCAACTGCCTACTGTTTACCAGAAACTCACTACAAATTCAATAGAAAATACCATGCAAACATTAATTTCAAAAAATAGGTGACGTTATATTAACATCAGATATAGTAGACTTCACAAGAAGGAAAATTAACAGAGAACAGGAGGGATATCACCTAAAGAAACAAGGATGCTCTAGGAAGACATAACATTCCTAATCCTAAATGTGAATACATGAAATAAAGCCTCAAAATAGAAGTAGAAACAATTAGAGCTGCAAGGATAAACTGATCTATAATCATAGCTGGGGACTCCACAACCTTCTCTTAGAAACTCATTTAATTACTAGCCAGAATATCAGCAAGGATATAGAAAATGTGAACAACACAATCTAATTGACATATGCAATGTCACTACACTCAATAACACCAGAGTTCATAAGGGATTTCAGCAATCTTGCAGGATGCAAGATCAATACACCAAGATCAATCACATTTCTATAGGCTACCAATGAACATGAGAAAACAAAAACACAGTATGATTTAAAATGGCTGCAAAGAAAATGAAGTACTTCAGTAAACAAAAAAGTATGTCCAAAACCCATATGTTGAAAATTACAAAATATTGATGAAGAAATCAGACAAGATTGAAATAAATGGACAGACATAGTGCATTTGTGGATTGGAAGGCACAACACAGTAAAGATGTCAATTCTTCCCAAATTGATCTATAGGCTTAATGCAATTCCTATCAAAATCTTGGCAAGCACTTATGTAGACATAGAAGAGCTTTTTAAAAAATATATATGGAAAGAAACAGGCCCTAGAATGGCTAAAATAATCTTGACAATGAAGAACAAAGAGAGAAATCAATCTACTCATGATAAGGCTTAACCCATAGCTGTAGTAGTCAAGACAGTGTTGTATTGGTGGAGGAATAGACACTTAATTCTATGGGAAAAAAACCCAAACCCAGAAATTGATCCACAAAACTATGCTCAACTGGCTTTTCACAATGGTGCAACCGCATTTCAGTGGGGCAAGGGATAGTGTTTCCACACAGTGTTGAAGCAACTGGACATCTGTAGGTGCAAAAATGAACTTCAACCTAAATCTCACATCTTAGGCAAAATTTAACTCACCATGGATCAAGAAATCAAATATAAAATGTAAAACTATAAAATTTTCAGGAAAAAAGAAAAAAATCTTTAGGATGTAGGCCTAAACAAAGTTTTTAGACTTGACACAAAAAACACACTATTGAAAAATTGATAAATCAACTTCAATAGCATGTGAATTTACAATGATCTCAATAAGATTTTCAATTAAAAAATAATAAGCTTAGCTTTTAAAAGTTAAGGTTCAAATGAAAATTATAATATTAATGAAAGGTAAAACAGAAGAGCAACTTATATTTCTAATATAGTATGTACTAACTTATCCTAAAGTCACTCTATATCTGTGATTTGAATTTCAATTTCAAATTAACAAATTTTTATTATGATAAAATATACATCAAATTTAACATTTGAATCATTTTTTCAGTACAATCCACTGTCACTAAGTACATTCACAATGTTGCACAACCATTACCACAATCCATTTCCAGAACTTTTTCATCATCCCAAACTAAAACTCTGCACCCATTAAGCCATAATCCCACATTCTCCTCTTTCCCAGTCTCTGATAACCACGATTCTACTTTTTGTCTCTATGAACTTGCCTATTCTAGGAACCTCATGTAAGTAGAAACACAGTGTTTGTCCTCTTGTGATTGGTTTATTTCACTTAGAATAATGTCTTTGAGGTTTACCCATGTTTTAGCATGCATCAGAATTTCATTCCTTTTAAAGGCTAGATAATGTTGCTTTGTAGGGATATACCATACTTTGTTCATCCATTCATCTTTTCACGGACGCATGGGTTGTTTCCACCTTCTGGCTATTATGAATTAAAGCTGCTGTGAACATTAGCATACAAGTAAGTATCTCTTTGAGTCCCTGCTTCATTTTAGGGGGGTATATATCTAGAGTGGAATTTTTAGATCATATGGTAATGGTAATTCTATGTGTAACTTTTTGAAGAACCACCATATTGTTTTCCAAAGTGGGTGCACCATTTAAATTCTCACCAGCAACGCATAAGAGTTCCAATTTCTTCACATTTTTGTCAATACTTATTATATTCTATTTTTTAATGTGTGTATGTATATATATCTATATATACACACACATGTATATATAAATATATGTATATATACACACATGTATATATAAAACAGTCAAACTAATGGATGTGAAGTGATACCTCATTGCGGTTCCCTTAATTTGCATTTCCCTAATGTGGATAATAATTTAAAAAAATTTAGGTGTGAAAAGAACATAACTTGTACCACCCTTTATGACCAGAACAATAAATTATCTTGAATCTTATGGAATGAATGTCCATATACTATTTATGCTCAAGGAAGATAATCTCATAAAATATATATGGCAAATTAAAAGTGTCTACTCTTGTTGCAGTTGTTATCATTAACACATACTATTTGTTATAAATCTACTTAAAAAGTTCCAGTTCCCTCAATGCCTTGATTTCAGCTATCACAGGAAAGTTTAATGTTTCCCTGTAGAATTAACTAACGCTCAGTTTGCTAAAGTCCCAGGAGTATTTTCATTTCAAAGTGTTCTTAGTCAAAATAAATGCACCTTCAATGTTTACTTATATAAATTATGCAATACTTGGATAGGAAGAGCACTGAGCCTAGTTCCAGTCTGTGTTCCTTTTTTTTATAGTTGTGTCATTGTAAACCAGTCACTTAACCCTTTATAAGACTCAGCTGTTTTAGGAGAAGAAAGCATGAACTCAGGGAACAGAGTCTGAGTCAAGTCCTAGCTCCATCACTCATAGTCAAACTCTGAGAATCTCAGGGTCCTTGCTGCAAAATGTGGAAGCAATCCACTCACCCTACCTTACACTCAGCTGCTTGTCAGAATCAAATAAGGTAATGCAGTGAAGCAGGGGTGGAGACAGACTGGTAGTGTCAACTGAAAAAGTCTGGGCACCAGGTGATGATGGTTTAGAGTGGGCTGGTAGCAGAGCAGGTGGGAAGAAATGGTAAGATTCTACACGTATTTTCAAGGCAAAGCCAAAAGGACTTGCTCTTTGATTGAAGGTTGGACATGAAAGAGAGAAACTGAGAAAGACCTCAAGATTTTTAGTCTTAGAGAGGGGATTAATGGACTTCCATTTACTTTGATGAAGAAGACTGAGGTTGAAAAAGTTTCTGGTGTTAGGGAAGTTCAGGTGTTAGGTTTGGACATGTTATTTGTATAAAATGTCCACTGTAATAGATATCCCAATGAGGATGATGAGTAAGCAGGCCAGCCAGATTTGTGTTTTAGAAACATCCCTGGAAAGGAGAATGGAGAGAGAGACCAGATGGAAACCATTGGTATGATCTCAGCAAGAATCAGGTGGAATCGAAATAATGCTGTGGCCATGGGGAATGAATGACAGAGATCTATGGGAGTTTAACAGAGCCTGATCATTAGAGGTGAAATTCAAGAGATACAGGACTCATGAGTGACCTCAGGACATCTGGCTTGGGATATTAGGTAACAGTTGAACAGACCATGGGAAAAGAAGCAAATGTGAGTAGGGAAAGATGAGTGACACTATTTAGCATAATTTTATCTAAGATTAAATACAAATAACCTTATTTAAATAAGAATACGATTACTTCCTGCCTTCCCAAATGTTTTACACAAAAAAGAGTAATTCAAATTATTTTGCAAATATTTGAAAAAGGACACTAGTGTTCATTCAGGCTTTACATTTATTTGTTTGCTTGCTTTGGTGGTGGGGTATATGGAAGTAGGAGAGGAGACTGACCTGATAACCACATATACATTTTTCTGTTCTTGTAACTTCGCTGAGCTTTGCTTTTCGATGCCACAATTTTAAGGCTTAAATGTGCATGAGTATGAGCATATGTACTCATATATATATGTGTATATATTTACCACGGTGATTTGAAGATGGGATGGGAATTATTCATGTTTTGAAGTCCTTCACAGTTATCATTTTCTATTTAGAAGAAAAATAACTCAATTTTTATTCAAGAATACAATATCTGTATCTATATATCCATATATATGTCACTAGTCTGAAAAGCCCGGTATAAATAATTCCTTAAAATTAATGTTAGATTGTGTTTTCTGCAACCCAAATGCATACATGCCTCTTTAATTGTTAAAGACAGAAAGTATTTTTAGGAGGGGAATTATTGAGATGAAAAACCCACTCAGCAGTTGAGAATAAATGCTTTCAGGAAATGATTCAAAGTTATTTTCTAAAATCAATTTTATTATCGAAATGTCAAATTCGCTCATAAACCTAGCTTCCAGTGTTCTCAGAGTACAAATGCCATAGAAAAAAAATTACAGAATATGGTCATTATGTGCTTCCCAGCAGTAAAATCTTAATTCCCCAGGATTAAGCTAACTTAACTTATATTCCTTTCACAAACCCACTTCTGAGTGTGTTATTTGAAAAAATTACAAACTTGTGTCTTGGCCTGTTTATACAGACTAGTGACTGAGCAACCAGGGTACAGCAGCTCCTGGATCTTGTTTTCCAAAGTTTTTTTATTCTGGCACTTGAGATAAGGAAGACCAGATGGAAGACATGATATTGTCTTATGATAATGAGGGTTTTTTTTTTCCCTTTCAAAGAGTTTCAGATTTTGGGTTGGCAATTGTCTGAAATACTCAATTAACATCATCATGTAACAGAGGCAAAGACAGCTCCTTAGAAAGCTGATCCAATGGTACTGAACCTTTACCCCAGACACAAACATCTTGATGTTACTTTAAAAGTACAGGAAGTCAAAAAACTGCATTTATGGAAAATGGGCCCCAAACAGAAGTTACTGTATTAATGTTGATAATTGTCACTGAAGTTGACAGGATGTGGTCACCTCCAATTTGAAATAATTTCTCTGTTTGGGATAATTGCATAAATGCCAATGTTCACCCCTTTTTATTTCTCTGAATCTTATGACTTAAGAGTCACATGTCTTGTACACAGGCAAGTTTCTAAATATAGCACATTTAGTCTTGCATGTGCGTGTATATGTGCATGTTTCTATACATACCACTTGAATTCTTAATAAGTTTTCTAAGGAGAGAAATAGTAGGATTCCTTTATATCCAATTTCAGTTCTTCCAAAGCTGATCAACATTATTGAGTCTACCTATCAAATTAAAATAAAATAGCATGATTCAACATAGAAAAATGTCAACTGCTGAACATAAGGGTGCTGAAATAACCAATCATCGTCTGGCAAGAACCCAAGGCATCCCCCATAGCAACAGAGCTGATGGCATAGCAACCACAGCTGCTTCACCACAGAAAAATTAGAAGAAATATTCTTGGAAAAAAGCATAATCCATGTTAAAGTCAGATATGACATTTCTTAACAAAAGAAACTGTGAGCGTGAATGTGTTAAATGATACTATTCCTTGGCACCTGTAAGTGCTTTGGTGCAGGCTGAAAGACACTTTGATTACAACACTCAAGACCAAGTGCTTTGGAGCTAAAACTTCCTAGGCTGTTCTCATCCAAACTGTTATGTTCTTGCAATGTTAGAGAACAATCTTTAATTATTTATTTCACTAAGCTAAAAGGTTTTTCACAATTTTTTGAAAGGATCATTTGAGAGAAAATTTTACCGAAGTTATGAATCCACTTCATTAGCACTTGAGGGAAATTAATATTTAAAATAAAATATACTGACTAAAATAAATATTTTAAAATTCCATTAAAATAAAAATCTGTAGAATTAGATTTTGCCAGCCTATGAGCTGAACACTTGCATGTTTGTTGGGCATATCTCATGTAAGAACTTGATCACTGGATATTTCCAGAGCGAGAGAAGAGTCTGATCCTTTCTCTTGTGAATCAAAGGCCAAGGCAGCCGTCCACAATAGCGTCTAAGTCTTGGAAGGAACAACTTCTGTGAGCACCAGCTCATCCTTGAGTTTTGGTGACGGTGTCATCCTGAGGGATGCAAAGAGTCTGAGGGTGAAAGAACATCAGCTAGAAGAGCCAAAAGCAGAAGGAGCCGATGCTTGGGAGTGTTATACCATCACATCAGCTCCACCTGTGTGGAATTCAAGGTTTTCAGCGGAATCCCCAGAATTTTGCTAGATACATAGACTTTCTTTAATATTCTATGCTGGTTTTTCTAGAAGCCCACGTGATTACAAGAGTCGAGGGTAGACTTCTGAACTTGTCACTGAAGGCAGAGAAGTGAGTTGAGTTCTTTGTGAGCAGTAGAAATGGTGTGGCCATAGAATGCCTCTCTCCTTAGGGGAATTAGGCATATGCTTGATTAAGCATAGAAAGCAGGCTGATGTTCAACCATTGTAGACATTTATTATTTTAATCAACTCACTTTCCATGTTTTTTATTTAAAAATTAATAAACCTGAGCTCTACTTATTCAGATTCAAAGCAGGAGTAGCAAAGTCCAAAACCTGTGAAGCATGACACTGCAGCCTAGCATAACCAAAGACTACCAGGTCTCAGTCAAGATGAGAAAAGAAATGTCTGTATCGATCCAGCCAGGGAGACTTTCTGGTGAAAACGAAGACAATGAAGTAAACAACCCTGGTAGAAGCTCCATCCATGCAATGGCTGCTGAGAACTCTCTCCCTAACAAAGAAGCACTTTCAAATATGTGGTCCTTTCCCTCCTTTGCCCCATTACTGCACCAAATGGGTCCTCTCCTGGTTTCTACCTGGCTCCCAGGATAGCTCCAGTTCCTTTACCCCCAGAGGAACAACCTGTATCGACTCTGTATAAATCCCAGTTTGCTTTCTGCACTCCTACCTTTACCTATCTTCCCTCTCTCCCACCTCCCACGCTGAAAGTTAGAAATAAGTTATTCGCTTAAACCCAGGATTCACCCAACCTCCACTCTCATCTCATCTCCAGTTTTCTTCAGGTCAAGCCAGATACTTGATCCCAGGCTTCCAAGGCATAAATCTTAGGTGCCTGAGCGTATGCCCCAAACACAGCACTCTTAACTACCTGAATCCTAACCACACCCCATCTCCGCCCAGAGGCCAGCCTTTCCTCCAAGAAGGCGCTTCCTGTCTGCATAGAATTCTAGTCCTTGTGTCAAGGGCTCACATCCGCCCTAAGATACCGTGAATACACCGTTTAATTTCACCAGTCCCTTTATCTAGGTCAGAAGCTTGTACTACCTGACTTCCCTTTCTTACTGCATGTTCTAAATCGATTCTGAGTCCAATCGTCATTTCTAAATGAATGACCCCCAAATCTCTGTCTCTAGTGTTCCAGCCCTATTTCCAGACATTTATTGTACATACCTCTTCACTAGTTATGGAGCGTATCCACACATTTAAAACCAAATTTATTTCTATTCCAGACTAGCAGCCATTCATGAGGTGTACATTTTTAACGGACCAACACATTCATGTTATATACGTTCAAAGGCCCAGAGTTAACTCTTACTCCTCGGTCTCCCTTATCTGCCCCGTTCCAGGAACCCTCATGTGGATCCTTATTATAATCTCTTGCAACACTGTAGCAGTCAGTCTCCTTTCCCTCCTGCCACCCCTGTTCCACCTTCATCCTGTACATCACTGACATTAATACCGATGCACAGCGTTGGTCACGCTCTGTGTCACATTATGCTAACTTGGCCAAGTCTGGGAACTACTTTTCCCAGAATTCCGTCTTCTGCCATTGTTTTGAGTTAGTTTGGCCAAAAGAGGAACTTGTGTGAGATGTGGAAGGCAGAATGGAGCAGATGCCATTATTCTTGGAACATTATCATGGTGAGTTACGGTGAAAGAAAGATGAAGAAATGCCTGGCAGGGTCCAGCTTGTCCTTGCTCTCATGCACTATGTGCCTGCCCCACTTATCTTCCTGCCTGTTGGTCCCAACATCAGCCCCAGGCTCACAGCTGGATGCAGACTCTCAGCGACAGGTGCTACCCCGGGGCAGCAGCTTCCACAGGAGTGGCATTCATCTCCCCACAGCTCCTCCTTAGTGGTTGCACATAGGTGGCATGGTGTGCTTGGCTCCCTGTGTCCCCTGCAGCCTTTGCCCTAAGATGATCAAGGTAGTGACTACTTCTCCGATCCTCTAACATGACTCTGGTAAATCTTCCCTTTCCCAGCTTCTCCCATAACTGTGCAGGGTCTAATTCCCATATGAAACACTTTATTCTCACAATAATTAAAGAGTGACTATTTTCAGGATGAACACCTGACTAATGCATGTGCCTTACCTTAGTATGAACATGTGAGCACATGCATGCACGCATACACACACACACACACACACACACACACACACACCTCCTTGGCTATCTACTGCCTACAAGTTTGGTTCCAACTCTTTTGTTAGAAATTCTAATCCTTTTATTTTTTATTTTCCAGACATACCTCCTTACCACTTCCATTCAAATCCTAGTCCATTCCTATTCCATTGAAATTCCACTCCTCCTATTCAAATCTGCACCACTTCCATTCAAATCATTACTGAATCCCATTGAAGCATTATCTGCTTCTGAAATTCAGATTATACCACTATGGAGTTTGTTCTGTCTTCCTTATCTCTACCTATAGAAATCCTATTGGTCATGGAAAACCTAGTCCCCATGTGCCCTCTGCATAAAGTCTTTAATTATTCATACACACACACACACACACACACACACACAGAGCACATGTGCACGTGAGACAGGGTCTCGCTATGTTGCCTAGGCTGGACTTGAACTCCTGGACTCAAGCAATCCTCCTAACTCAGCCTCCCAAGTAGCTGAGATTTTAAGTGCGTGTCACCACATCTGGCTCTATATTTTTTTTTTGATCTCTGCCTACCTTGATTCTAAAACATGTTTTAGAACACATCACAGTCTTTTTTATGATATTTTTTTGCTTACCTTTCTTAGTTTCTAATAGGAATAATCTTAAGGTCAGAAGCTAAATCTTATTTATCTTTGTGTCCCCCAGAGTATCTAGATGGTACCTCAGAAATATTAATAGAATTAGGTGTTTATTAAGTTACTGTTTAGTAAATGGTCAAATAAATATTTTTTCATATCCATTTTCTTGACAAATTAGTTAATGACACTTATCAAAGTTTAGAAGGTGTTATTTTATATCAACTATCTATAAACGAAATACTTTTTATAATCATATTTTATATTATGGAAAAATTCCAAGAATTTTTCCAAGAATCTTAAAATGTATAGAGCTTGATAAATCTCATGTAACTTAATACATAGTACATATATAGCACAGAAAATGTATTTTCATATTACTTTTTTTTCTATTTTTTCAATTTTTTGGGTGTCTACCTGAGATGAAAGATATTAATTTTTAGAGTATTTGTGAACATACAGTTGTTAACTACTCAATATAGAAATGTCTAAACTAAAATATGAAAAGATCACTTACATGATGGTAGATTATGTTGAAATAGAACTTTATTCATAACATTCTTATCTATAATAAACTCACTCTTTGCAAGGAAAATTTTGTGTGTACTATGAAAATCACAGTATGCTAGAAACACGATTCCTATCCTAAAACTATAAAATATTTACATGTTAAGAGTGATTTGTATAAAGGTAGATCCTTTGCAGGACAAAAAACATGAACTAAAATGCAACTCTGTCCTTTAAGCTGAAGATAAAGAAACGAGTTTTTTATTTATTAGAGAAATCTGTTATTTTTTTAACCTCCAAACTGATGGGGATTATGGCACATGAAAATGTCGCCATGCGATATGTGTAAGTCGTCGTTGTTCATGGGAATCATCTGAGAATGCGCTGCATTCTCTTAAATTACACCAGGGACTGTGACAGCTGTCAAAAGTAATGGCTCTAATAATGCTCACAGGCAGAACTGCTCACTGTTCAATAAAATAGATAGAGCTAGTTTCTGCCTAAGTTAAAATTCCTCACTTAAGATCATTTCCTTTTAACATTAAAATAGTTGTGACTACTTTTGTTATTGTCGTTCTCATTGATTTAGTGCTTGAGTACTAGGTACTGCAGTAAATGCTTTACATTAATCACAGGAAGGACTATTATCATTCTGTGAGAGAGGAGGAAACTGAGGCGTGGGTAATTTATTCAAGGTCACATAGCTGGTATGACCAATACGTTAGTCTAGACTCTGAGATGTAGGCTGAAGTTTTAGCCTCTAAAAGCATCACACTTACCCTATGTGGCGTTAGTGGCTTAATAATTTTATCTTAAATAAGATGAAAAAGAAATGAAAGCTCTGTCTCTTCCTTTCAGTACATGAATCCTAGAATCAAAACTTCAGGCATTTTGAATTCTTCCCCCAGGAACCTCAACCAATACACATCTAGCCATTAAATCTCACATATTCTTCCTTAAAAAAAAATCTTTCTTTGTTTTCATTCCAATGCCACCACCCTATATAATGCCCTTATTTAATTCATTAAACAAATACTTATTGAGTGTCTTACATGTTTAAAACACAGTGCTTTGTATCAAAAAAGAAAAAAAATGTTGGAAGATGAATTTTTGCCCTTAAGAATTTTAAAACATCATTGGTAACAATGGTCAGATACTGTTATCTTTTATACACTTATCTCATTCATTTTTATAAAAATACCATAAATGATGTAACATTATATTGATGCTGCATATCAGAAAGCTGAGTCTCAACTTTTTTTCTTTTTTGATACTTATACTTTTTATAGCACGATGCTCCCCAGTTGCAGTTGAAGGGGCTTGTCTGGTTTCCCACTGCCCACAGAATGAAAGTGCAGTGTTCTCCTTTGGAATTATTCCCTAGCACTCTGGACACCAGCTCTTGGCTTCAGCTACGCTCATCTATTCAGAGCCTCCCCACAAAGCAGAGTGAGCAAATCATCCCAGTTTTCCTGGGACTTTACTACTGGACTTTATTACTTTTAGCTCTGAAAGTCCTATGTCTGGAAAACCCCTCAGTCCCAGGCAAACTAGGAGAGTTGATCTCACACCCCAAGAGCATTACACTTTCCCAATTTTCCACACATTAGACTTTTTCCTCTCTGTTGCTCTATCAGGAAGCGCACACCTTGCAAGGCTTAATTAAAGCCAATAATATCCTAATAACCTGTTGCAATTGGAGCAGATGGCATCTACACGAGATTTACGATTGGGTTTGATAGTCTGGGATCAGATGCTTAAGGTTTTTTTTTTTTTAAACTACTTATTTAAAAATAAATATTAAATATAAAAATTGGAAGACTAACGCAAACAATACACACATAGCTTTTACCCAGATTCACCTAGTATTAACATTTTACCACTTTGCCTTGTTATTTGTGTTCTGCCTCTCGCACAAATATGCTGTAGATGGTGAAGGTTTTAACATTTTTAACATAGTATAAAGAGATGTTCAGAGATGGGAGAAAGCACTTCTAACCTTCAGCAAAGAGTTACCGGGGAGCCAAATGTTCAGAGATCTGCTTTCAGAAGATGACAGTGACCAAGGTGTCTAGTAAGGTCTAGAAAGAAGTCAGGAGGCAGCTCAGCAGTTCCAGTACCGAGGACTTCTACTAATGGACAGGAGATACAGATGGGTTTGAGTAAAAATGAAATAATACTCCTGTAGTGCTCAAGCTAGACAACAGTGCCTCGTATTCCTTGACTATCTGACCTGACAATAACATGCTTTCTGTCTAGGATTTTTAATCTTTCTTTCAAAAAACAGAGACCCATTTATCACACCCATCTTCTCACCTACATTATTCATAAATGAAATAATAAAATTAAGGATCATAGAAAGAATTAGGCTCCTGTTATTTCATGTGATAAACTCATTTCCTGGCAGAGTTACTGGATGAGTTAAGTAGTAACTGAAACTATGCTTCACTCCTAAACCTTGGGAATCCTGCTTTTCATTATCTTTGAGATGCCACCAGAGACGCATTTAAACAGTTTTTTGATAAGACAAAAACTAACCAACTGAATCCAACTGCTATGGGGAGAATTTTTTAATTTCACAGGTGGTTGAAAAATATACTATGGCAACATAAAGGGGAAGATGTAGCAAGGGCCACCTGTGACACAAGCGTATACATCCATCAATGAGAAAAGCACTATTATATTGGTTGGAAACACCTTTATTCATAACAAAACATAAAGCTTCTCTATTTGACCATCTTAAAGAATTTCAAAGACCCATTTTGCAATATCCACTACGATATCTAAACAAAAATCAACCTTTATTTCCTTTTTTGCTCCCTTGTTAAAGTCTCTTTGGATTTCTCTTAAGTGTCTGCTATTTCGGCACTTTTATCTCTCACATGGGCTGTATTCATGTGTTGTTCTTATACATAAACACATGTACAGCTCACAGTTTGGGTAGATAATGTTCTGTTTGCTCCAAGGAAAGAAATTAGGGGAGCTCTTATTGATAAAGTAGTAGCAGACTGCTATATAAATACAGGGGTTCTTTTCATCCATTAGAAGAAACACCAGGCTGGTCTGAGTGAAGCGGTGTTTACAACTAATTGATCACAATCAGTTGCAGATTCCTTTGTTCCTTCTCCACTCCCACTGCTTCACTTGACTACAAAAACAATAAAATAAAACAAAATAAAAAAGAAGAAACACCAGTGGCAAAACATATTTTCCAATCTGTAGCACTACATGCAGCCAATTAAAGAGAAGATGAAGAACAGGGATTTGCAAAACATCTTGCTCGGGCCTATTTTATGGAGCTGTGTGGGGTCTGGCTGGAAAGATCATTCTTCTCTTTCCAAAGCAGGGGTCTGTGGAGATTTGCTGGTAGCTTGAAGTCGGCCATGGAGAAAGTGTACACACTATAAAAATTGGCAAATAATATCGGTCTTTTCCTGAAAGCTGGTATGGGAGAATATGGCACTCCCAAACATGCCTCTTTGGCATAAAGATTGTTGAGCTGAATGCAATTAAGAAGCAGCAGATTCAGGAAAGCTCTCTGCCCTCCCTGTGTTTGCCTAAAAGTGGGACATAAATTTACATGGACAGAAGATATCTCACCTCCCCTCTCTAAAAAGGTTAACCACTAAAGACAATTTCAGACCCTTTGGGCTTAGAGGTGGTACTAGAGGAATCTACGTTAACAAGATTCATCTGCCAGTTATTTGCCTTCCCCCACGTTGCTCTCCCTAGAGATGCAAAGCTCTTTTCCTTGTCTTATCACTTCTCTAAAAATTTACTGCTCTTTGTTGAAGATGCCACGTAAGCTGGAATTCAAAGCCATTTCTTTCAGAACTACTCATTCTCTGATTATGTCTCACGTACATATGAAATAAACATGTTAAGCCTCTGTTTCTCTCTTGTTAAACTGTCCTTTGTTACAGGGCTCCACTCCACTTAAGAGAGAACTTAAGAGAGTAGAAGAAAAAATTATTTTTTTTCCCTACACTGGTTATTAAATGTGACCAGCACATCACTGCTTATAACGGATCTTTGGGTTATGATTCTGTTTTCATAAATGCTGGACCATTGACGAGTAGAATAGAGTGAAAGAAATAATGTGCTGCCCTTAGGAAGCTGTTGTCTGTCAATGGTTAATAACATTGAATTCATCCCATAAAGGCAAAGAGGAAGAGAACAATGTTCAGAGAAGACTGTGGACAGGGAAGATATTTTGGATAAAAATGATCATAGCTGGGTTCCTTAAAATAGCAATTATAAACACATCTCTATTATTTCACAGATAGGCCAGTGACTGATGGTTACAAAGAACGCGAGTGGCCAAGATGACTGTAAGAAAACAAACAAACAAAAAAAACCATACAAACAAAAAACCCCTTTAGAAATAAAATACAATACATCAAATTCTTGGCATCCTGAATATGCAAGAAAGTCGAATACACAAGTCATGTTGAAAACGATTAGTCCTTTTTGTGCATAACTTGATGTCTACCAAGCAAATGATTTTCCCTAATTGAGTTTTTAAATAGATAAGCTTAATTCTAGCACAAAATGGAATGACAATTAATTTAATGTGAGAGGAAAAGAAAATAAATATTTAGAAAGAACAGGGATACATCAGGATTTCGCAGATAGGATGATGTTAGGCAGATTAAAGAGAAAATTTTCTTCTCTATCATTCCTCAATATATATCTTTATCAAAAGTAGGTATTTGAGAGGAAAAAAAATACTTAAAAGCAAAAGCCCCATTATTGACAAATGTCTCTAGTACCATTTGCACTATCATTTCACTTTTCTGAACTTTTCACTTTGTTTATCTCTGTAAATTTTTAATCTTTTAAAATTATGTAGCTACATTAGGATAGTCTACATTCTCTTTCCTTCAGAAAGGGAAGATTCATGGATTTCAACCTTCCTGCTAGAAGCCAAAAAGAACTAAGTTCCATGTAGGTTTCCTTGGAAGATATCGAATAATCTTAACTCAGTTTCATGCACAATCACTTCTTTAACAAGACTAAGCATTAGTCATACCTATAAATTAATTCTGCCTCTTAGTCTACTACTAAGATCTGGAAATTCTGTGCTTTTTTTCTTCCATCAAATATGGTCTAAGCAGTCTTTTTATTTTTCCAGAAAGCTTTCACAGTAAAAAAACAGTCCTAAGGGTATTTTCTCCTCTTGTTGCAGAGAATGACGGTACAGAATGTGCAAAATGCCCACGCAGAAAAGTTAATAATATTCTACGAGGAGTCTATTTTTAGACTAATAGAACTAGTTTACGCAAAGCAAATCTGTAAGGCAAAAAGAAGAAAGATCTTTAAATGTTTGAAATAATTATGGAGAAATTTTAAGAGAAAAAGTAACCTTTCCCTTTCCCACATTGAGTCTAAAATAATGCGTTTAATAATTAATTCAAAGGCTTAGCCATTTTGTGAAGGCTTTTTAATTGCTCATATTGATCATGACCTAAATTTGCATCTGCACGGTTTATAGAGCTGCATTAGGCACTGGAACCAAAACCTTCGGGGAAGAAAAGCCACAGCCATCCTAACATTACTAAATGGTAGAATAATTATTTACATTTATTAACATGGAGACAAAGATCACTTTGTTGGTAGATTCGATAACTAGGGCTTCACTGGCTAATGCTGCATTAAAATACACTTTTTCAGCAGCCAGGGATTCTCCCATTGGGTTTTGGTAGACCAGAATTTTAGCCTACCCAGAGAAGATAAATCTCTCAGTGTAAAGACTGGGTCAGTATTGCAAATCTACTCAATAAATTTGGATTGTACATAACCCTCACAAACATACATCCTGATCTCATTCAGTGGTGGTGTTTCTGAGTGCCAATAAACCTACAGAGGCAGTAAAACGCACCAGCCAGAATCCTACTATTTGGATAATGGCCTCTGCTTTTTCTTTTTTTAAATAAAGGGAGATCAACATCCTTTTCTTTTTGTTAAGAGTGGCATCTTCCTATTTTTTTATTTTTTATTTTATTTATTTATTTAGCATCTTCCTATTTTGACGCACAGAACCATAGTTCTGGGATACCAGGATACTTGTGCAAGCTACCACATACACAGCTTTAACGGAGGAATGTTTTCCCAGTACCCTGGAAAAGCCACTTATATTTTGAGGCCTGAATTGCACGTGCCCAGTGTCTGGCACTGTCATTCAGAGATTCTCCTCTTCTCCCAGCCCTTCCTGGCTCCTTTGATGTTCTCTTAGATCACCTCAACAGTTGATCTTAATGCTCTCTGCACATCCTTCTCTTCCCACTAGACTGTACTTTCCTAGTCATCTTTTTCTCAATGATCATTTTATTCCCAAGACCCTGGATGATGTGTGTTAAATACTATTTTTTAAATTTCAAAATATTAATTAAGAGGGTATAACCATTTTTGTTACGTGGATATCTTGTATAATGCTTAAGTCAGGGCTTTTGGTGTGCTCATAACCAGAACAGTGCTCATTATCAATGAGTAAGTTTTTATCCCACACCTCCCCACTTTCCCTTCCCCTTTCTTGGTTTTTCATGTCCTTTATATCACTTTGTGCCCATGTGTACCCATTGTTTAACTCCCACTTATTAGTGAGAACGCATGGTGTTTGGTTTTCCACTCCTGAGATACTTCACTTAGGATAATGTTCTCCAGTTCTATTCAAGTTGCTGTAAGCATTTCATTCCTTTTCATGGCTGAGTAGTACTCCATGATGTGTGTGTGTGTGTGTACATGTGGAATATTTTCTCTATCCACTCGTGAATTGATGGGCACTTAGGATGATTCCATATCTTTGCAATTGTGAATTGTGCTGCAATAAACATTTGAGTGCAAGCATCTTATCATAAAATGATTTCCTTTCCTATGGATAGATACCCAACTGTGGCATTGCTGGATCAAATGGTTAAGTCTACATTTATTTCTCTGAGGAATCTCCATACTGTTTTCTATACAGTTTGTATGAATCTGCAATCCCCCCAACAGTGTATAAGCATTCCTTTCTCTCTGCATCCATATCAGCATTTATTGTGTTTTGACTTTTTAATAATGACCATTCTGATAGGGATGAGGTGGTATCTCATTGTGGCTGTAATTTGCATTTCCCTGGTTATTAGCAATGTTGAACATTTTTTCATATGTTTTTTGGCCATTTGTCTATCTTCTTTTGAAAAACTTATTTATGTTTTTTGCCTACTTTTTAATGGATTTTGTTTTATTCTTGTCGATTTGTTTGAGTTCTTTCTAGATTTTGGATGTTAGCCCTTTACTGGATGTATAGATTGTGAATATTATTATCTCCCATTCTGTAGACTGTTTACTCTAATGATTAATTCCTTTGCTGTGCAGAAGCTTTTAAATTTAATGAAGTCCCATATATTTATTAAGTTGCTGCATTTGCTTTGGGGTCTTAGTCACAAATTCTTTGCCTAGGCTGATGTCTATAAGAGTTTTTCCTACTTTTTCTTTGAAGATTTTTATGGTTTAATGTCTTACATTTAAGTATTTTATCCATCTTGAATTCATTTTTTTGTATATGGTGAGAGAAAAGGGTTCTATTTCATTCTTCTGCATGTAGCTATCCAGTTTTCCCAGCACCATTTATTGAATAGGGTTTCATTTCCCCATTGTATGTTGTATGCTTTGTCAAAGATTAGTTGGTTATAGGTAGATGGTTTTATTTCTGTGTTCTCTATTCTGTTCCATTGCACCTTATCTCTACTTTTATATCAGTACCATGCTGTTTTGGTTGCCATAGCCTTGTAGTATAATTTGAAGTTTAATAATGTGATGTCTCCAGATTTGCTCTTTTTGCTTAAGATTGCTTTGAATATTTGGGTATTTTTTGGTTCAAAATGAAGCTAAGGATTATTTTTTCTAGGTCTGTGAAGTATGATGTTGGTATTATAATGGGAATTGTGTTGAACCTGTAAATCACATTGGGCAGTGTATACATTTTAACAATGTTGACTCTACTAATTCATGAAAAAGGGATATTTTCCCATTTTTTTGTGTCATCTGCAATTTCTTTCATCGGTGTTTTGTAGTTCTCCTTGTAGAGATTTTTCACCTCCTTGCTTAAGTGTATTCCAAGATATTTTATTTTCTTTGTAGCTATTGTGAATGGTAATAATTCCTTGATTTGACTCTCATCTTGACTGTTATTAGTATTTAGAAATGCTACTGATTTGTGAACATTGATTTTGTAACCTGAGACTTTGTTGAATTTATTTATCAATCCCAGAAGTCTTTTGGTAGAGTCTTTAGGCTGATCTAGATACAAGATCATATTTTTAGTAAATGAGAGTAATTTGACCTCCTGTTTCCCAATTTGGATGTTCTTTATTTTCATTCTCTTGTCTGATTGCTCTGGCTAGGACTTTCAGTACGATGTTGAATGGAAGTGGTGACAGTGGGCACTCTTATGAGGTTCTGGTTCTTAGGGTGAATGATTTAAACTTTTCCCCCTTTAATATGCTATTGGTTGTGTGTTTGTTGTCTGTGGCTTTCATAATTTTGAGGTATATTCCTTCTGTGCCTAGTTTGTTGAGGGTTTTTTTTTAATCATGAAACAGTGCTGGATTTTACTGAATGCTTTTTCTGTATCTGTTGAAATGACCACATGGTCTTTGTTTTTGTTTCTGTTTATCTGGTGAATCATGTTTATTGATCTACATATGTTAAACCATTCTTGCATTCCTGGGATGAAACCCCCTTGGTCATGGTTAATTATCTTTTTGATGTGCTGTTGAATTCAGTTTGCTAGTATTTTGTTGAGGATTTTTTTATCTATGTTCATAGGCATATTGGTCTGTAGTTTTCTTTTTTTGTTGTGTCCTTTCCTGGCTTTGGTAACAGGGTGACACTGGCTTCAAAGAATGAGTTAGGGAGGATTCCCTCCTTGATATTATGGAATACTTTCCACAGGAAAGATACCAGTTCTTTGTAGGTGTGGTAGAATTGGGCTGTTAATCTGTCTTTTCTGGGGCTTTTGTTTGTTGGGATATTTTTTATTAATTCTTCCATCTCACTGCTATTTACTGGTCTGTTCAGGAATTCTATTTCTTCCTGCTTAAGGCTTGAGAGGATGTATGATTCCAAGAATTTGTCCATTTCCTCTCAATTTTTAAGTCTGTTTATGTAGAGATTTTCACAGTATTTGTGGATAATATTTTGTATTTTTGTGGTATCAGTTGTAATGTCCCATTTTTCATTTCTGATTGAGGTTATTTGAGTCCTTTCCCTTCTACTTCTAGTTGATATGGTTAGTGGTCTATTGATTTTGTTTATTTTTTCAAAGAACCAACTTTTTGTTTCATTGACCCTTTGTTTTGATTTTTTGGTTTTCATTTAGTTTAGTTCTGCTCTGAGTTTTGTTATTTCTATTCTGCTATTGGCTTTGGGTTTGATTTATTCTTCTTTTCCTACTTCTCTGAGATGTGACATTATGTTGTAAATTTGTCATCTTTCTCTCTTTTTGAGGTAGGCATTTAAGGCTATGAATTTTCCCATTAGGACTGCTTTTGCTGTACCCTATATATTTTGAAAATTTGTGTCCCCTTTTCATTCATTTATAGTAATCTTTTGATTTCCTTCTTAATTTCATTATTCACCCAAGGATCATTGAGCTGTAGGTTGCTCAATTTCCATGACTTTGTGTAGTTTTGTGTGTTTCTCTTAGAGTTGATTGCTAGTTTTTTTCCCTGTGGTTTGAGAAGCTTGATGGTATGATTTCAATATTTTTGTATTTGCTGAGACTTGTTTTGTGGCCTAACATATGACCAATCCAGGAAAATTTCACATGTGCTAATGAGAAAAATGTGTATTTAGTACTTTTTAGGTAGAATGTTCTGTAAACGACTGTTAGGTCCATTTGTTCTAGAGTCCTGTTTAAGTCCAGTGTTTCTTTATTCATTTTCTGCTTTGACAATCAATGCAGTTCTGTCAGGTAGTGTTGAAATCACTGGAAATTAAAATGCTACTGGTTATCTCTTTGCCTAAATGTAGAAGTATTTGCTTTATGAAACCGTGACCTCCTGTGTAAGGTGCATATATATTTAAGACTTTTGTGTCTTCTTGTTGAATTATTCCTTTCACCGTTACATAATGAACATCTTTCTTTTATTTTTTTTTTTACCATTGTTGATTTAAAGTCTATTTTATCTGATATGAGAGTGGCTACACCTGCTCATCATTGATTTCCATTTGCATGGTACACTTTCTATCCCTTAACCTTGAGTCTGTGTGAGTCCTTGTGGTTTAGATGTGTTTCCTGAAGACAGCAAGTCCTTGGCTTGTGTTTTTTCATCCATTCAGCTAGTCTATGTCTTTTGAGTGGGGCATTCAGACTGTTCATATTGAGTGTTAGTATTGATATGTGGGATCTTGTTCTGTTCATCATATTGGATGCTACCTTATTCTTTTGTTTTCCCTCTTGTGCTACTGTAATATAAGAGCTGTGAGCTATAACTTTTGGTTGTTTTTGCAGTGATGAGTATTTATTGTTCCATTGCATGTACAATGCACTTTTTTTTTTTTTTTTTTTGAGACAGAGTCTCACTCTTTTGTCTGAGCTAGAGTGAGTGCCGTGGCGTCAGCCTAGCTCACAGCAACCTCACACTCCTGGGCTCAAGCGATCCTCCTGCCTCAGCCTCCTGAGTAGCTGGGACTACAGGCATGCGCCACCATGCCTGGCTAATTTTTCTATATATTTTTAGTTGTCCTATTAATTTCTTTCTATTTTTAGTAGAGACGGGGTCTCGCTCTTGCTCAGGCTGGTTTCGAACTCCTGAGCTGAAACAATCCGCCCACCTCGGCCTCCCAGAGAGCTAGGATTACAGGCGTGAGCCACCACGCCCAGCCTACAATGCACTTTTGAGCATATCCTGTAGGGCA
>CAUYSK010005017.1:0-43499 GCA_963575035.1 Avahi laniger | reverse complement strand
GCATTCTACTAAGTGAGGTATCCCAAGAATGGAAAGACAAGCACCACATGTACTCACCATCAAATTGGTATTAACTGATCAACACATACGTGCACATATAAGAATAACATCTATTGGATGGTGGGTCGGGGGAGGGGGGAAGGGGAGAGGGAGAGGGGAGGAGGGAGGAGGGGACGGGTATATGCATACATAAAGAGTGCAATGCGCACCACCCGAAGAATGGACATATTTGAAACTTGGACCTAGCGGGGGAGGGGCGGGAAGGGCAACTTACGTAACCTAAACATCTGTACTCCCATAATATGCTGAAATAAAAAAAAAAGTATTTCTCCTGAGATCCAGCCTTATTTTCAAGGTGAAGCTTCTCCTCTGGGGCAGTCCCAGACCAGGGTCCTATACGGGCAAAGAGACAGAATTGTCATTTTCTTATTTTTCCTACTACATTTTCCTACTAGAACTTCTCTTTTTCTTCTCCTCCACTCCCTAAATACTCTTTGGCTTGCCCAAGACTGAAAGGTAGGGTTGGACTGTGGAGAGAACTCCGGCTTAGGAAAAGTGTTACTTTAGTGTTAGACTGGCACTATTGTGAGCTGACATTGGCCCCGGCTTGCTAGATGTTTAAAGCTAAATTGATTCTTCCTCAATTCCAGGTTTTCAGACATTGCTCCTTCACTGCAGATCTCGCACCTGCAGTTTTCTGACACAGGTGATGCACCCTTTCCACACTGACTGTCAGTGTGGGTCTTCCAACACCTGTTCAGGTGGCTTTTTTAGGCAAAATACATTTAGAACTATTCCAGGCCAGGGCATGCTCACTCTCTCTCCTCACATACACAATATAGTTCATAGGAAAATACACTTCATCTCCTAAAGCTTACTCCTCTACTTTCCTACTTCTTGCCCTTCAAATTTCTTGGGTATTTGTCCAACCACATATACCATATCCCCTAAGCTTCTGGGTTCACTAATGAAGCTACGCAAATATTCTTGAATTTCTCTTGACTAGTCCTATACCTGATGGATCAACAATTATGTCCAAAGAAAGATTCCAATTTTATACTAACTTGTCTCAGATTCCCCAACCTATTTGATAGGCTGGATATTAATGATTAGCTGTAGGTCACAAGGTGGTCTCTATCATCTCCTTTACAAGTCCTACCTGGGTAGAGCAGCAGGTCACTTTGGAATGAGAGTAGGTAGCCCATCCTAAATGGAGAGACAAAGAGTTCTTTCTTAACCTCCTATTACATTTATAAATAGTCCTTTTAATCTTTATATAACTTACCACCATGTGTGAGCTGGAAGACAATAAATCATGTGTCAAATGTAGCTGGTGACTTAACAGAGAAACAGACCAGTTATGTATGTATGACGACAGGATGCTAGTTAGATACCATGTATTTTTTATTCTAATGGATTTAACAGTGAGGGCTTTTTACACCCATTGTTTTCAGAATAGATCATTACTGCAGAAATGAAAAGGGAAAGAAAGAAATCATTTATTTCTTTTTGCTCTGAGTTTTAAAAGCCTGAAGGTGTTAGGCTTTTACACAATTTACCAAAAAGTGGATGAAAAATCCTAAGTCATCAAAGAATGTTTTCAAAGCATCACATGGGTTTACTAAAAACTTTCTTGCAGAATTTATTTTTTAAAGTACAGTTTGCATAATTTTTAGCATCAAATTTGACTAAATATTACCTGGAGTTTCTGCATTTAGAGAAAATTTAACAGAACTATGAAGGAATATCCTGGTATGTGGGTTTTTACCTATTAGAAAAAAGACTAAATGGGTTGGACCTTAATCAGAAAGTTGCCCTTTTTTACAAAAAAAAAAAAAAGCAAAACCAAGAAAAAAACCCAAAACACAACAAAAATAGAATATAGTCTTCAGAAAACATGAGGATAGGCTACAGAGAAGGTAGAAATAATTGTAACATTTAGTGATATGTTTTTCACTTTCTCTACCTTTGAAATTGTATGTTAATGATATGATCCTGCTTATAATAGATATGCTGGACAGGTGTTTTCAAATTATGAGACTAGAAAGATAATTCTTCTCTATACTGAGAAGAAATATAAAATAATGATGAAAATGTGAACTCCAGGACCAGACTACTATGTTTAGAATCCCTGCTTTCTAATTGTGTAATCTTAAGCAAATGAAATAATTCCCAGTATTTGAGTTTCTTTATGTGTAATATGAGGATACTGTATATTTATCTCAACAAGTTGTGAGGATTAAATGAGTTAATAAATGTAAAGCAATCAGAACAGAGCTTGGCACATTGTAAACACTCAACAATGCTGGTTATTTTAAGTAATTACTGATGATTGGATTTTATTATTACACTCTAGAAATAACCCCCATACTCAGTTAGTCTTGCTATATGTTATGGCCAGCAAGGATAGTTTAAGATCAGAACTCTGATATCCATATCATCTACCCTTCAAAATGTCAAGTAATATATAGTTGGTTTATATCCAGTGGTTCATTCAGTATAGCAAAACAAGTCATTTATTTGCCCCAGTGTAAAGAAAACTTGTCTTAGAGATTATATGCATATACTATATGTTCCAAAATTAGACTTCATCCTTATAATGAATTATTATAATTGGCTTTATGTTGTTCTGAAGAGATGATTGGCAATTCCTGCCTAAAAATTTCCAAGCTAAAATTCTTATGGCATGCCATATAGATCTGGAAGTTTGAAGCTTTTATTGGTCATTCATCCATCTGTGGCTTGAAACCAGGCCTGTTATAAGAGGAAAATATTGGCACTGTATGTAAGTAATCTCTTGGCCATTCAAATGAGGTCATCCTTCATTCAGATATGTGTCTCGATTAGATTTTTCGTAAGAAAATGTTAACCTTAGTGTTCCGCCTAGTTGGTTGTCAAGTATGTAAAACAGAATATTTGCCCTGAGTGCCTTCCCTGGGGATTGTTCTTTGTACTCTTTGATGTCCCATTGTTATTCAAAAAGGAAAATTCATTTGTAATAACATTTATGGAAAATTATCTAAAGGACATGTGGTCTTCAAGATATTTCCATATTTTCTTAGATTAAGCAATGCTACCAAGAATGGGGTACTAATGCTATATTGTTTGAAGTCATTACAAAACCAATTTTATTGAATGGTGTTTCAGTATTGTTCCATTGGCTGATATTGAAAGACATCATAGAAATATTAAAAATTCATCATTGTATCTACTGTAGGTGCACTGTTAAACATATTATTTACTACATAAAGAAGAGCCATCGAGAAATTATTCCCAGGTTTCTGCAAGAAAATTATAACACATTTTTTTAAAAGAGATCTTATTCTGGCTCCTTTTTTGCTTTGGCCAGTAGGAATCTTGTTGTTTCTAGCAACTTTTAACTTTCTCTCCTTCCTACCTGCCTTCCTCCCTCCCTCCATCCCTGCCTTCCTTCCTTCCATTTTACTGTAGTATCCTTTTTCTTTTTTTCCCAGCTTTATTGAGATATGATTGACAAAAATTGTATATATTCAAAGTGTACAAAGTGATGATATGATACATGTATACATTGTGTAATGATTACTACAGTCAAATTCATCAACACATCCATCACCACACATTGTTACACTTTGTGAGTGTGTGTGTGTGTTTGCGGGGGGACACTTACAATCTACTTTCTTAGAAAATTTCAATTTAACAATGCAGTATTATTAACTATAGTCACTGTGCTGTATATTAGATCCTCAGAACTAATTCACCTTATAACAGAAAGTTTAAGGTGTTATCTTTCTAAACATTTATTAAGTCAGGAACAGAAAGAAAATGCTTGTATTTGCACAGCAGGCTTAGTCCATTTGTGCTGCTACAACAAAATACCTGAGACCAGGTAATGTAGGTAATGTATAATGAATAGATGTTTTACTTTTTCACAGTTATGGAGGCTGGGAAGTTCAAAATCAAAGCACCAGTAGGGGCAGGTTTGGTTGTCTGGTGAGGGCTGCTCTCTGTTTCCAAGAGAGCTGAATCCTCCAGAGGGGAGGAATGCTGTGCCCTCATGTGGTGGAGGGTGGGTAGAAGGGCAAGAGGGCCAAATGCTGCCTGAAGCCTCTTTTCTAAGAGTCTTGATCCCATTCATGAGGATTTTTGAATACAGAACAAAACAAAATCAGGTGGTTTGTATGTCTTAAAAAATGTTGTATTAACTTTTGCAGCGACTTGGACGAATTGGAGACCATTATCCTTAGGGAACTATCTCAGGAATGAAAAAACAAATACCACATGTACTCTCTAATAATTGGGAGCTAATGGATAGGCACACACAAAAATAAAGAGATCTAAAGGTCATTGGAAATCAAGAAGGGGGGAAGGAAGGAAGGGGTAAAAAGCTACCTATCAGGTATAATGAACACTACTCAGGTGATGGGCACACTCAGAGTCCTGACTTAAGCATTATACAAGGTATCTATGTAACAAAAACATTTGTATCCCCTTAATATTTTGAAATAATAAAAAAAAAACTATCACGGGACAAAAAAAAATGTTGTATTAACAAGGCTTATCTCTTAAAAATGTTGTATTAACAAGGCTTATCTCTCCCTCCGGAGGTGCTACATGATGCAATAACAACAAACAAATGGATTCTGCTATCTATATGTTGACAATCCCTATATTAACATTTGCAGTAGATAAAACTCTGGACTTGTACATCCAAATCCCACTCAACAGCTCCACTGGGCTGTCTTTCAGACATTCTAATTTCAAAGTGTCTATAAATTATCTCAGATATTACCCTTACATCTCTTCTACCCAGAACCTTCCTCATTTCAGTTGATGATAATTGCATCTTACCAGTTGCTCAGGTCCCAAATGTTGGAGTCTCTGATTTTTCTTTACTCCCTATGTTATATTCAATCCATCAGAAACCCTTGTTGGCTTTACATTAAAAATATAACCATTTAACAAATTTCCTCCACTTCCTCCATTACCAACCTGGTCCCAGCCATACCCATCTGCTACTGGATAATTGTAGTACTTTCTAACTTGTCTCCTCCTGGCCACTTTTGCTCCTTTATAATCTATTTTCAACATGGCAGCAGTCAGGGTAATATTTTAATATGGAAGTCAAATTATGTTACTTTTAAAAAAACATTATTGTTTATTATATTTGTGCAAACTCTGTAAGGGCATTGATCATTGTCAGTTTTGTTCATTTATGTATTATAAGTTCCTAGAACAGTGCCTGGCCTATGACTGAACAAATGAATAGCCATTTTTAGAAGACGGCACTGATACTTGGAGAAAGTAACTTACTTCCTCAATATCTCATAAGGCGCAGTAGAATTTAACCTAGGTCTTGGAACTCCACTCTGATGTTCTTTTTCACTATCCTATGCTACCCCTAGATGTGTTGACAGATTCCTCAAGGTGAATATCAAGATTTTCTTGAGGAAGGGTGTTACACTACCTGGCAAAAGTCTGAGGTTGAGTCATGATTCTGCCCCTAAGCAGGCAGAATCTGAGGACCACAATTTTTTACTTGTAAAACGCAGTTGAACTAAGATAATCTTTAAGGTTCCTTGTACAGCCAAATAAATCCAGTGATGCTGCCCAAATGTTTCCCAAGTCTTCAATAGCAGCATAAATAACTAAAGATGTCATTTGGGAGCTATCAACAGGATAAGGAAGCCTACCAAATATGTTAATTGTTTCTTAGATTCTTGGGTACAGCTAGATCTAGAAACCTTGTTATGTGAGGCCAGGTTTCCCAGTGCTGGCTGCTAACCAATGACATTTGGCTCAGCGGGCATTCTCACTGGTGATATACGCAAATGTGGTTGCCTGTGTAAAATTGAGTGTGACGTCTATCTGTTTACTTATTTATTTATTTTATGTCTTTGCTTTGTGAAATCCAACCCACAGCCAAATTAGGGGTGTAATGCCTTAGGGTTTATAACAAGCCTTTGTGTGGTTTTTCTAGCTCCTTAAGGTAGCAGCAACTGTATATATATATATATATATATATACAGTTAGTATTTGTGTTTATTCCTCTACCTCAAATACAATGAAGTTTTGTCTCAAAATATAGTTTTCTAATTCCAATTGGCTCTTTATTCTGGCCAAGTTAGTTTTCTTATGGTTCTTGTGAATCTTACCTTTTATCTTTCTTGATTCTTTTTTCTTTCTTCCTTCCCTGCCTCCCTCTTTCCTTCTCTTCTTTCTCTTCCTTTTCTCTTTTTGTTTTTCTTTCATTGATACTATCTTCCTTGTAAAAGGCCTCCCTCCCCTCTTTCTGATAATTCTTACCCATCACTATCTAAAGATGCAATTTACCTGTGAGAAACCTTATCTGGCTGCTGTATTCAAGTCAGAGTACTAATTTTCTCTTTCATTCCAGAAGTTTCTGGGGATTCTGTTTATTCCCATGAATATTTTATTATTTTTAGTTCTTTATCCTTGTTGATCATCTTCCTGTAGTCATATACTTTGTGGCACCCTTCTGTATCTATTAGATTTTTCTTTTTGCATATTAGTACAGGTTTGGATAGAGAGCAGAAAGCTCCCTAGTAGTCTGTGTTCCAGTTGCCTATTGCTTCATAACAAATCCTTCCCAAACTGGGTGCATAAAGCAACCATTTTATTTTACTCATGTTTTTGGAGAAGAGGAACCCAGGGACAGCTTTACTTGTCTCCCATCCCTGTGGTGTCAGCTCGGGCTATTGGGACTGGAGGGTGCACTTCCAAGAGGACTTCTTCATTCACTCTCCAGTGCCTTGGTGCTCCTTGGCCTGTCTGTGTCCACGCCATCTCATCATCCAGGGCTTTTCCATGTGGCTGGGGCTTCTCACAGCTTGGTCACCTTGGGGTAATCACACTTCTTGCCTACAATAACACTTCAGCCCTGTTCTTTTATTGGTCTAAGTAGTCACAAGGCCTCCCAGATTCAAAGGAGTAAAGAAATAGACTCCAACTGTCGATGGGAATGGGATAAGGTCACATGGTAGGAGAGATGCAGGGTGGGAGTTATTGCTGAGGCTGTCTTTGAAAAATATAATGTGACTCAATCTGTAGAGCAAATTCAATGCTTTTATTTAAAAGCATATTGGGGTAAAATGCATCATATGTAAATTGAAGAGACAAAAATTAGCATGTCTAAAATGAATGCCATTTTAGACCAACCAACCAAAAAAATACACAAACATATAGACCAACATTTCAATAAGAGCATCTGCACAATTAGGTTCTAGTCGGTGGTCTGTCTGATGATGACGGAGTGATGTGCTCTTGGTGTTAACGTAAACTGTTCTTTGATTAGGTCGAATGCAATAATCACAAATTATATTGCTGAAGCTCTTGCCATGTCAAATGCAGTGATGACACCATTCACCATGGTATTCCTTCTGTAAATGGCCTAGAATTTAGTTTGAAGTCTAACTTCTTAAGAAGGCACTCATGACTTTTTCAGTTTAGCTCTTCAGTTTCAAGTGTCATCAATCCCAATCTCATAGTATTCCTTTAGTTCTGCAAATTAACCTATAAAACAAGAAAGAAAATTAATTGTATTTTGTTTATTTATTCACATAATTATTATTATTAACCATTTATTTTAAATGTGCATTATGTTTAGAATGCTTTGTGTGCTATGCAGGATGAAAAGCTAAATTTTGCTTAAATTGAATAAAATAAGATCCTAGTTCCTGAAATCAAAGCTTATAACCGTGTGTGCATGTGTGTGCATGTGTAGGCATGTATATATGTGTATTAGGATTTGAGTGAGGCTGTTGATGTAGGCTACATTGAAAACTAGACAGTCTATCTTAACATTTCTAGAACATTGGTATTATCTCACTGGGTCTTATTACCACCTGCTAAATTGAATTTCTTTAAGATCAATGCTATGGCTTATTCACCTCTGCTTTCCCCATGGACTATGGCAACAGCACCTGGCACATTTTACATACCCAATAAATATTGAAGACTCATCCTTCTGCAATAGAGTTTCAGTGCAAATGGAACTACTCCTGCTGGTAAACTAATACTGGTTTGATCACATTGGGAATTTGAAGTCAAAATAGGCAACTTTAACTTCCCAGAACATAGAGAAAAACTTTTGGCCCTTTAGGATTGTTTGGTTCATTGCTTTTTGGGTGAATCTTGCTGTTCCTGAATGTACCACCTTGAGCTTCCCCGTTATTTATACCCACTCACCTGCTGTCTTAGGAACTGCAGATAAAGAATCTTTTCCAAAGGTCTTGGAATCAAATACCTTTCACTGAAACATTACTGGATATGGAATTAATCAGAAACATGCGGATTAAATTTCCTTGAAAATTTCTTTGGTTATAAAAATTAAGAAAAAAAATGTGTTTGGAAAGATGCATTGTGGGTAATGCCAAACCCAAATTGTTTGAAAAATGTGTGTGCTGGTTAGATAAACAAAAACACAAAAAATATAAACAAGTTTTATTTCCCCCTTGCCTTGTAAAACCTCACAGTCACTCAAATCAGTTTGAAGCCAGGTTTTATAAAGGGTTTTGAGATGTTTACAGTTTCCTTTCTTGTCTAATCATTGGAGACAAATAGCTACATAGGTAAATATTTCTGAGAATGCATGTAAGCAGGGATGATACTTCTCAATGGATTTCAATAAATTGAGTGAAGTAAGATGCATTTGTAAGGTTTATTTGATTTTTTAGTGTTAACTGAAAATTTCACCTGAAATAGTTTTCTTCATAAGAGAAGCAGCTGATTTGTTCAAGTTAAACTATTCCTAAAATATTTAAAAGCTTGGACATGATATACATATGGGAAAAGGAAGAGATAATGCCTTTAATCATTCAAACAACAAACCTGAAACTAATTTAGCCCCCAAACTCTACTTAGGGAAAAGGAAGCATGTGAGAGTCAAAAGAAACTTCATTTTAATGGTTGTTATCATTCTGCCCATCCTTTCCATCAATAATTGGGTAAGCATGTGTGTTCTTGTGCCCAGCACAATTTAAGTATAAACACATAGATATGGTCCCAGGTAATTAGATGGACATTTGATATGCATACCCTAATACACAGCTCAGAAGAGCAGGAAAACACATTAAGAAAATAAGTGGACCACGAAATATTTCTGTTAGTGGCTCTCACACTTTAGTGTGCATACGTATCGTCTTGAAAGGTTATTAAAAATATAGCTCATAAATGTCTTCTCCCCTGCCCAGAGATTTTTGACCTGCATCAGGGCCCATAAATTTGCATTTTCAACAAGGATTCAAGTTGATTCTGATGAAGATTATCCAAGTAGCACAAATGTGGATTTAGAAATAAGAAGAGAAAACAATTCAAGTTGATATTGAGAAGAAGGACTGAGATGTGGGGAGATAAAGACAGTCACTTTACCTCAATAGAATCAGTTTTTGTAAAAGCTATTTTTAGATTTTAATTATGGATTTCTAGAAATGCATACGTTCATTCAAGAAATATTTATTAAATGCTAAATATGTTCTGAGAAAATAAAAACATAAATCTAAGCCCTCATGAATTCTTACATTCTAGTCACGAGATAGATTCAATAAAAAAGAAATAAAATAGCCTGTATATCAAGTAGTGATAAGTATCATGGAGATAACGAAGTGGGGATAGGGGCAAAATTTTAGAAAGAGTGGAGAGAAAAGGCCTAGTTGAGAAGGTGACATTTGAGCAGAACTTAAAGAAGTCAAGGAAACATGGAATAGCCAGCCACAGGAATGCCCAAGAAGAAAAACATTCAGGCTGAGGAAACAGCAGGACTGGTGTAGCTGCAATGGATTGGGCCGGAATGAGAGCAGAAGGCAGTTATGGGAGAGAGGCTGAAGGAGAGGGGGCTTAGAAGATCACAGACTTTGGCTTCTCCTCTGAGTGAGTGGTATGAGAGACCATTAGAAGGTTTTGAGCAAAGATGAAATTCACACAGAATGTTTCCACCCTAAGTGGAAATTAAAATGCCAATTCAGTCATTCACTCTGCAGTGTTTGCAGAGCTAGCAGCGTATGGTATTTGTGTTCGGGGGATTTTTGGATGCATGGTATTCAGAGAGTGGAAAGGACTGGATAAATTGTGAAAAACCTGACCTTGTCCTCAAGATATATTACATTCTATGTGGAGATTATGTAAATCATTTAGTCTCTGAACAATTATTGTCCAAAGTAGTCAATATTTACCTCAATTTTAAAGATTTTTTTTTGAAACATGTAAATATTTTCATTTAAGCATGAAAGGAATGAGAATTCGGTCACATTAGAAAGGCATTTGAGGAATAAAGTAGAGCGTATACATTTGTGATTAGTGAAATCTTCCATTTCCATTTCCAAAGATTTAGGGTTTTAAACAAACTAAGATAAAATAGCTCATAGGTTACATTAAGAGCAATAAATCAGAATCACTAAATTTCCTAAGCTAAGGTACAAGAAGATACAAACAAGTCATGTAAAATATCTGGAAATGGCAAAGTGATCCTAACCTCTCCATTGTACTGATTTTCCATCGCTGGTGAATGATAGTTTGATATTTCATATTACAGAGCCACGGGTGTTTTTCAGTTTTCTAGGACACAGCTGGGCTCATACGAAACGTGATGGTGTTTCAAATTAAGAGATAATGTCCTTGTTGGAATGAGACTCACTACACAAATAAGAACTGGTTACAGAGTTTGGCTAAATGAGGGCTCTTTCATATGTTGTTGCCTGATTTAATTCTTCTTCAGCAACATCTTTGGTCTTATCTCCTTTCTAAATAATTAACAATGCCAAGTAACCAGTGTGACTAAATGTTTCCTTTAATGAACTGATCTGTTATCTCTCACCAGAAAGATATATCTTCAAATATTTGTTCATGACTGATGTGTATTTTTTTCTAGGCACTGACTCTTGGATTCTTTGATTCCACATTATTTTTGTGTTAAAAAAATGATACTAAGGTGCTGTCTATATTTCATAGTGTTCTGGATGTTAAGGATATTAAACCCTATTTAACATTATACTACCTCAAGAAATATCAAAATAATTAAAATAATATTTAATATAATTTTATAAAGGATCATAAGAATAACAAATACTAATTATTTGGGAACCAAATATTAGAAATAAAAGGATTAATTTCATTTTCCAGATGAGGAAATGAAGCTAGTTGGCTTGCCAATTGCATGTAGCTAACCAATGTCAGATCTGTGTCGAGTTTATTTCATTTTCAGCACTGGATTCTGGAATGTTCTACAAGACCAGAGCTTCAACGAGAATCATCTAAGAATTGGTGATGGTATGATTCATTACCAAAAGCTATCTAGCACCACACATGTGTTTAATATAAAATAGGGTCATGGAATGTTTGAATGGGAAGGAGCCATGAAGAAGGTCGTTGGTCAACTTTCTCATTTCTTAGATAAGATCCGTGTTTTGTGAGACTTTCATGCTCCAGCTATATCCTGGCTCTAGTTAGTTTCTTCTTCAAACTGATACTACTTTCTAACTCATGTTCTTCTGTGAATCATTACAGCCTAGATGTTCTTGACATGATTATTTTAATCATGCCCCACTGGCATTAAAATAAAAAGTCCAGGTCTTCTATTTTTTTAAGTCCAGTTTTCTAGTAGCAATCTCAAAATCCTGACTGTGAGCCACTTTTACCACTTTGCTATCTGGCCGTTTAGAACACAAACTTCTGAATTAGAAAAATATAGAATTCAAAGGGGAAAAAAAAGCAATATTTGGTTGAGTTGGCTAGGCTTCCCTTACTTCTTTTGTATTCAAGTGGACAATTTGTACAATTTCCCTTCCTTTGATCCCTAGCTGCCCACACTACCAAGTTGCAGGCACAAATTACTTGCCCGTCCCTCCATCCATAGACTTTGAAGGACATGGAAAAAAAATTCACCGGTTGTGAAATTTGCAGACTGAAAGTGCCCACAGTTGCTGCTGCTGCTGACTTGGACCATATGAGAGGAGGCAGCTCCAGCCAGGGCTGCCCTCAAGGCACCCACCCTGCCAAATCTCTTGGTCTTGCCAACATTATTTCCTGAATAATGAAGTTCCTCATGTGTGTCCACTGGCATGCCCTTGGAAGATCAGGAATACCCAATCAGGAATCAGTTAATGGAGGAGAAGAACACAAGACAGAGCTTTTTATTTAACTTGGAATTACGATAACCACGAAATGGCTCTGAGTATTTCGTGAATCAGATTGCTGTCAAATCCACATATTTTTTTATTTGGATACACTTCAGTGATTGCACTGTTCTTTGGTAAGAACTGTTTGATGTTCAAAAACCTTGAAGCCATTTAGACCACTTTCTTCCCCCCTTTTCAAATAGAAATTTGCGTTTTGTCCACCACAAAGAGAATTCAGATGCCAAGAGGTCTGAGTTCGCTTTGAAAGTCCAAACCCACAAACTCTGATTGGCTTCTAATCTTGGCCAGACACATTCTCCAGGGCTCCAGACCTTACATCAAATGGGACAGTATCACGTCATAATGAGGACTGCAGAGCGCAGGGCAGATTACCTGAATTCAAATTCTGTGACTGAAATTGAGTAAATGGCCTCATTTTACTTAGCTTCAGGTTACTCATCTTGCAATGGGGTAATGAGGGCACAAACTTCCTTGCAATACTGCGTGTGGAGCTTTTGGGAGCCTGACACATGGTAAGCAATTTGTGAGAAGATTGGGAGAACTACCTTTTTGACAAAGTTCATTTGCACTGGGCATTTCCTTTTTATATAAATGAACTGAAATGATTTTTACAAATAAAGGAGACTCAGTGAGCAATTACACAATGTTAGACTGTCAGTTTTAAAAAATCATTCTAAAATATCTCAAATGAATATTACTTATGCAAAAATTTCTAACATATTGCAATACCCTGCCACTCTTTCTTTTCCCTTTTTTCTCTTTTATGCTTTAGCCCAAACTAAAGTCTTTTCTCATTTTCTCCAAGTCCAAATCAATATTTTCTACTTATTTTCCTTGGTTTCCCTACCCCTGAGTGCATTTGATAATATTTTAGTTTGATTTTAAGAATAATTTTCTGCAGGAAATGTTCTTATAGTGGCCAGAGATGAAAAGGGAATAGAAATGGAGCTTGCAAGAGGGCAAGAACAGAGATACTAGAAAGAATGAAATAGAAAGTCCAACTACAAAAATTCCTGTAAATAAGAGGGAGGAGAAAACAAATTTACTTAATACCTGAGCTCTGGTAAACCATGTGGCAAAGTTTTAGTTGCATTCAGATAGATGCGGATGATAGATGAGTTGTGCAGGTATGGAGGCTTTTGTGAGAAACTCAAAATGTGATTGACTTCAACAGGGGCACTGCTTAGGGGTGAGGGCCAGGAGGGAGGCATTGAATGCTATATTTACTTCTCAGAAATATTAAAGAATGTGCTTCATGGGAGATCCTGAGTAGACATCTGTCAAATGAATGAACAAATGAATAAATAAATGAATGAATGAATGAAAAAACAAATGAAATGCAATAACCAAATAGAAGTCGGCAGTACATGTAACTAAATTTATATTTTAAGTATAGAATTGTATAAATAGAATATTCTAAGACCTACAGTGTTCTAATAAAAACTGCCTTATTAAAATAGCATAAAAAACTAAAGCACACTATGTTGACAGATCAATATCTTGGGCCCTCCTGAATGAGAGGGAAAATAAACCAAATGGATTGTTTTTTTCCACTTTCAGCTTGTGAGAGAAGGAGACAAGCAGAATAGTAAACCGGCTCAAATTATCGATATCTACCCTTGCCATCCCAGCAGATGCTGAACAGCTCGCAGGAGCAGAAGTGGCAGAGAAGGCAAAAGACCAATTCCAACGATGGCTCAAATGAAATAGCCGGTAGACTCAAAGGCCTTGGGACCACATATCTCATGGTAGCAAAGCTTTCACCTAGGGGATGGTTAGCATCCAGAATATTATTTAACAAGACATATCCTAGTGGCCTCCTAGAAAGTTTCCCTCATAAAAATTCATTCACCTCCACCTTCCAACCACAGAAACCAAAGCCCTTGGACAGGAAGAAGTTCCATTTAACAGGCTCTTAATTTTAGGCCATTTCCCTGTTGATGTAAATTGTTGAAGGCTTTTGCTTCCAGGTTGCTATAGGTTGTGTTTCCCCAGAAACAGATTCCTAGATGCAGATTAATGTGCAAGACATTTATCAGGAAGCATTCTGGAGATCAATACCAGGGGAAGAGAGGAGAAGGAAGCAAAGTTGGGCAGGGAGAGAAGTTGAGATGTGATGCAGTTCCACTAAAGATCTCAGCATATCCCTTGGGGATCTTTGGAGCTGGGATGACAACTTACAGTTGGGGCAAAGTGGTTGGAGCTTTTATATTCCTGCAATGGTTGGGATTGGATAGGGGCATTGGACAGGAGCTTCTCAGAACAGATGTTATCTTAGGCAAAGCATATTTCTTTAGCTGAGACAATTCTCCAAGAGGGCTCACAGAAGAGGACCATCTTCTGACAGCACTGCCACCAACTGGGGAAATAAAGGCATCATTCCTCCTATGTACCTGCTGTGGTTTCCTTTTGATGTCAAAGCAAACAAAGAAAGAACTGTAAAAGTAATTTTATTCCACAAGATGATATTAAATTAGACAGAATACTGTGCTTAGTTGGAATCTCCATCATATAATCCCAATTGAACATTTAGCTACCATCATGTACCCACTTTATTTTATTATATGATTTTTGTTCAAAATTTTTATAAGTACTTAGTGGTAAGGCTGGGAGAGAGTTTTTAAAAAATCAGATATATAAAATAGGCAATAAATATTTTATTTTTAGATCTGGCCTAGCATACTAGCATGTGGCATTACAGCAGATACATGTTCTTGGAGAATATTTTCACTTCCTTATTTCCACTTAACCAGATCTTTACAGTACAATGACTTTCACACCAACATAAGAAAATATACCAACACATATCACCTTAGAAATAAAATAGATTCCAAGTTTGTTGCTCAGCCAATGCTTGGAACTTTGAGTTATTGTATAGATATGTGGTTAAATTGATTTATCAGACGCTTCACATAGTTATTGCTCTATGGTATAGGTACTATTGTTTCCAACAGATAGTATTGTTTTTATAATATTCTGAGTAAATGATCCCCCTCACAGGACTATTATAAATAGAGATATCTGAGGTTGGTCAATGTCATCTGACTATGTATATTTATATTAATATATAGTGATAGAACAGAGCAATTTAAAGTGGGAGGAGAAGATGATCTATTCTGGGCATCTGGGAACTCTTCCCTGACTCAGTGTCACCTGAGCACTGAAAGAGGAGCAGAAGTTAAAGAGGCAAAGGTAGGGACTGAGCAGTGCATTGTGAGAGCGGTTCATGCAAATGAAAGCATGTGCAAAGGCTCTGTGTGGTATATGTATACCATGGAGTACTGCTCAGCCACAAGAAACGATGGTAAATTAGCACCTCTTGTACTATCCTGGATGGAGCTGGAGCCCATTCTTCAAAGTGAAGTATCACAAGAATGGAAAAACAAGCGCACATATGGAAGTAACATTCACAGGGCATCGGGCAGGTGGGAGCCGGAGGAGGGGATGGGAATATACACACCTAATGGGTGCAGTGTGCACGTCTGGGGGTTGGGCGTGCTTGTAGCTCTGACGTGGGCAGTGCAAAGGCAATATATGTAACCAAAGTGTTTGTACCCCCATGATATGCTGAAATAATAATTTAAAAAAAGGCCCTGTGCAGGAAGGAGAAGGTGCGGGTGAGGTTTACTTACTTCTTAGTTTGGCCCTTTGGTCTCATGAAGCATAAATAGTTTGGAGCATAAATAGTACCATGTCCTACAGTCTTAGGTAACTCCTTTAATTTTGGTGAAGTCAGTGCTAATGCTATTGATGGCATTTTTGTTTTAAAGTAAATCTTAAGAAACTTTGGAATCTAACATACAAGCAGCTTCTACTGCATGTGATTTCGGCTAGGGAGTGTAGGAAAGACCGCTACCCACACTTTCTGAAAGCGACCTTCTATCCATTTATCAAGCTATCTAAAATTCCTCCACTCAAACCTCATTTGGTTGACTTTTGACAGCCTCTTGGTTTTATAGGGAGTTGTCATTTATAAAGATATGCCTGAGGGACATAATAATTTAGAGGAATTTAATTTTCCTACAGATGATCTAACAGAAAGAACCCAGACCTCATGAAAATGGAATGAATGGAATACAAGGAGCCCTGGGGAAAGGGAGAGAGAGGAAATGGGGAACCAAGGCCTCAGAGAGAGTCTTTGAAAGAGCATGAAAATGTGTAAAAGAAAAATTTTACCTACTCGAGAATTTGGCTACAGGACTCCCCTAACTGTAAAAGAAAAATTTTCCAATGTCGAGCCATGCTATTTCTCAAGCAGTTTTCCTAAAGCCTTCCTTTTCCCCTACCCTTGTTCTCCCAGCTTTTGTATTGGGAGCACTACCACGGAGGGTGGGAGGAGTCTCAGGAATATGTACGTTCTTTATGGGTGAACTTCAGAGTTATGTCTGCCAGAGAGATTGCAGGCATATTGTTCTGTGGGTCATGATGCTAAGATTTACAGTGCAGGTGAAGAAAGGAAAGATCCATTCCTATCTTTACTGCCTTGAGGAAGGCTAAAGAGGAAACTACATCAAACAACAAGCCTTTGTTCTCTATACTTTAGAATTGGTGGAGTAGATGATTCAGGCTTCCACTCTCTCTTGGTGCCTAACTCACAGCAATTCAAAGTCACGTTTACCTACTGCCCTTGATATACTCCGTAATTCTTCCATCGAGCCCAGAGTCTCTATTTTAAAAATCATGTATTTTTAACAATAAGTGAGATGTATTTTAGTGTTTAGTGTACTTTGCAGTGGTGGCAATAGGCAAAAATGCTTTGATTGTGGGGATCTTGACCAGTTGTTAGGTTGTGTATATTTTTATAGATACAATTCTCCTTTTAGATTTTTGCTTGAGGTTAGTTTTGGACCTCATCTTGGCTATGTGGGCAAAATAAGACATTTCTCGTCCTCTCTGCATCTTTCCAGTGGGATCCTAAGCGTAGCTCCTGCTCTGGAGGGTTAACGGCCTAGAGTAAAAGGAGCCCTCAGGGTCCAGCCCTCCAGTTCTGGGAGAGCAGTTATTCACATGTGTGCATGCTCCTCTAATTCGAAGTGAGGCCATTTTGCTAAATTATTCAAGACATAGAAAAAGCACATTTATGTACAAAATCTGTGTCAGCTGAATCCTCTAAATGTCCGTGAATTACTTACTTATGAACCACATAACTCTTTGTGGGAAAAATGTAAAGGGTGGGAGAGTCTATATGGGAATCGGAGAGAAAAGACGGCTTATGCCTTTTGCTTCTTCTCCTCCTCCCATTCCTCCTCCATTAGTTTGTTGAAAACTAGTCTATTCATCATAGGGATGGAGGAATTATTTATTTATTATTTATTATCTATTATCAATGGCACACAATAGAGCCATCACTGTCTAAAGTTGATTTTCCACATATCTGGCTATATTAATGCAGATACATTGTACAGTAGTTTCAAAATCTGATGTTTATGTTCATCTACACTTTCTCTGAGTTCTTTAGTTTTCCTTAGTTTACTTGTAGAATCTGGAGCACAATGGACATGAAAAAAATGACAATGGACGTGAAAAAAATGCTCACAGAGTGAAATTTTTTGATTTAAAATAAATATGTAGAATTTCTAGGAGGATAATACAAGAGAGCAGCAGAAATATCCCTGCATGTGTAAGATGAAGTATCATTAGAAGAATTTCTCGTAGCTTTTTCTCTGTGGGGTGGGGGTTTGAGATGGGACATGGGTAGAGAAGGAAAGGTGTTAATTAAACACCTGCTAGCAACTTTCACAGGCATGTGTCATTTAACCTTCAACAATTTGGGGAGACAGTTCCACATTGTTATATATATGAAAAATCAGGCTCTAAGAAGTTAATTTGCTCCAGGTCACATCCTTTGTGGTGAAGCTGGCATTTAAATCAGGTCTGTATACCTCCGGACTCATGTACATTCTTTCTACTGAATCCGTGACTCTCAGAAAGATATCATTTAGTGAGAACATTTGGCTTCCTAGTGACACAGCACATTCATGACAATTTTTTTGTTAAATTTTTAACTCTTTTTTGAATTTTGTCTTGTCTGATGAGATGGTGTTTTCTTCTCTTCTCACCTCTGCCACACCCCTACCTTGCCTTCTTAGTAGGTGGTGCTTGGTAAGAGGAAAGAGAAAGAAACTGGTTTGGTTGGCCACGCATGGTGGCTCACGCCTGTAATCCTAGGTTTCTGGGAGGCCAAGGCGGGTGGATCACTCCAGATCAGGAGTTCGAGACCAGCCTGAGCAAGAGTGAGACCTCGTCTCTACTAAAAATAGAAAGAAATGATTTGGACAACTAAGAATATATATATAGAAAAGATTAGCTGGGCATGGTGGCGCATGTCTGTAGTCCCAGCTACTCAGGAGGCTGAGGCAGGAGGATGGCTTGAGCCCAGGAGTTTGAGGTTGCTGTGATGTGAGCTAGGCTGACGCCACGGCACTCTAGCCAGGGCAACAGAGCCAGACTCTGTCTTAAAAAAAAAAAAAAAAAAAGAGAAACTTGTTTGGCATCATGACATATTGAAGTGATATGAGAATGGTTGACATCAATAAGAGGAAATATTTTTGTATCATTGTGAAGAATCCAAATGATCTAAAGATATTCTCTGAGGCCCTTCCTTATGCCACTCCTGCTGCTCCTGTGATGCCTGGTCCTTGGTGATCATGTGTAGATGGAGCTGGGGTCAGGGCAACTGTGGGGTTGGAGAGAGGAGGAAACTTCCAGATGCCCAGCGGAGGTTGTTTTCGGGTGGCTAAGAGTGGACCCCGAGGCAAAGCCTTGGGTACAGGTAATCTGTTTAAGAGGTGACCCCAAATAACACAGTAAAGGAGTGTGGGAAGGGAGACATGGGAGAGAGAGGAGCTAATACAAGGTGCTTTAATGAACAGCGTACTACTGCAGGCCAACTAGACTCAATTCCGCTGAGGACTCTCTGAAAAAGTGAATGGGATGGGGAAGCTGGGCATTTATCCATTAATTCCTATTTCATATTGATTGAGCTTGCCCTGAGACTCTTTAATTCTCCTGCATTTCTTCGTTGTGCCTGTCACTGATAGGTTCTGCTTCCACAGAGCCTGAAAAAGCCCTCAGGCAAGGTTGAGAGTGGCCCAGGTGGGAAGTTGTCCATTTATTGTCATCTTTCCTGTAGCTGTAAGTAGACTGGAGACAGAAGGGGGTGTAAAGCAGGACATCAGTAGCACTGGCTACAGAGGTCTCTAGGAAGGGACAGGAGACTTGATGGGTCAAGTACAGAAGTACTTTGCACCATTCTGTAGGCTCCATGTTTATGTGTGATTGATTAGCGATAAGACGTCTCTGGAGAGAGGTGTAGTACAGCAGTTACAAGCGCGGGATCTGGCAGCAGCTCTGGGTTCAGATCATCTCTGTTACTGACCAGCTGGGTGAACCTGGTGAAGTTATTTAACTTCTTAGTGCGAGTCACCCCATCTGTGTAAAATGAGGGTGACAATAATAAAATCTACCTCAACTGTGCTGGTGTCAAGTTGAAACAAGCTAATATGTGTGAAGCATTTACGATGGAGCCAAGCACAAAATAAGCATGAGCACCGTTTATTTCTGGTCGTGAGAGAGACTTATATTGCCTTTTAAATTTTACAAATGTGGAACTGAATGTTTATAATTCTTCCTCATGAATTCTTTCACTAGAATGCTTTCTTTTGCATTCCAAAATCAAATTCTACTCTCCCAAACCCCAGACTTCACATGTATCTTGACATATAATCTACCCAAATTTTGAACTCAATTTTTAAGGGGGACAAGTTTATAAAAGGACATAGTGAGAAGATGTTTTAAAAACCAGGAAGTGCTGGTGTTGTCATAAACAGACTGTGTATCCTTATAACTTCACATAACCCAGCACCAAGATGTAGATGTCATTATATTAACAATGAAATATGACAATTATTGTTACTGATGGGACATGTGCTAAGTACGAAATACATTATCTCATTTTAAATGTATATCACATCTATAGGATAGACATTATCAGCTCAGTTCCTCAGACAAAGAGACAGATTCAAAGAGTTAAAATAACTTGCTTAAGATCCCACAACTGGTAATTTGTGGGGTTGGGAGTCTGACACCAATGCACATTTTTTAACCACTATAAGCAATTGAAACACTGCAACAAGCTAAATGTTATCCTCCCCTGACATCACTGGAGATACCGTATACTCAGGGTGGCTTTAGAATTGAAGCTTGTGTTGAGCCCTTGCACTACTCTTTGTGGCTTTGGGCATCACTTAACTTCTCTGAGCTCATTATATTATATGTTTTCTGTAAAAGAAGAATAATGGCCTCTACCCCACTGGGTTATTTTGGGGACTCTGTGAAATTATCTTAGTACTTTATAGTTCAGTATTACATAAATTTGATCATCTAAAACAATAAAAGTTTTGAAATGAGAGAATGGGAATCTATATGAATAAAAATAATAGCAAGGGAGCTCAGACTAAAATTTCTTTCATAATCAACTTTTGCTACATATTTCAGAGTTTCTAATTGAAATTCCTCCCCATTTTATTCCATTTTATTGATTCACTTTATAAACATGTATTAAATACTTACTGTATACCAGGAATGTTTATGTGTTGAGACTACAAAGACGAAAGTAATATGGTACCTACATTCAAGTGGCTTAAAATTCTAGATGGCTCAAAAATGTTTTCAAAATAGTATCAGAAATATTATAGTGATGAGGTTTTGTTTTTGCCAACTTCTCTTTTTAAAAACATATTCTGCCCTCTACCTTCACAGAGGAAAAAAAAAAAAAAACCAACTAACCAACTGTTTTATTTGCCCTCTACTCATTGTTTAGGAATAGTTAAGTGTAAATGCTTTTAAATTAGCCTTGTATGTCAAGCCTCTCATGATGATGTGTGCTTATTTATAGATAGACACCTCTATCTACAAATTAGGTCCTTCTCAAAAGCTGTGAAACATTTAGGTCTTCAAAACCATTAAGATTGTTAACTTTGGCTGCAGATAAGCAGAATAAACAAACCCCTTTCCAAGGGGGCACTAGTTCTGTTGCCTTTTTTTGGCTTTTGAAGCTCAAAGAAGTCAGATGTCTCAAAAACTTGTTTCTTCCTTAAACTGAAAACTTTCTAATGGGCTTCATTGTTTTATTCCTAGTCTTTCTCACTGGTGTAGGTAACGTAATGTTTCTATGTTGGTTGTGAATAGCCTTAAATGGTTTTCTGATTTCTATTAATCTTTCTACTTGTATATAATTAGTTATTTATCTACCCATTTTTTAGCCCAATACTGGTCTTAATACACATATAAGTATCTTTTCGTTCCTAAATAATTAACCAGTATGTAAGTGAGAATAGAGCTTGAAAATGTATTTCTAATTTTCAGGGGCAAGTTCATGGGTTTTCCTGTTAATTTACTAATTTTGATGCTTCTTTCTAACTCAATGGTTCTTAAGGAGACATTTTTGGTTGTTACAGTCGCTATTGCTGTGTAGCAGGTAGAGGCCGGTGGTGTTGCATATACCCTATAGTGCACAGAGCAATGCCCTATAACAAAGGATTATCTGACCCAAAATATAGATAGTGCTGAATTTGAGAGACTCTGTGAGTCTGACATTATTATCTGAAAATTTTGGGAGATGTAAAGATTTAAAGTTAATTCTGCCAATCATAGTCTCAGATTTCCCAATGGTAAGATAAGCACAATCTTGCAAATTTATTTAGTTCATCAGCAAAGTAGCAAACACAACAACCCCCCACCCAATGAATTTTATTATTCCAAAATGAAACAAATCATAATTTTGACCTCCTCTGACTCATTTTATAAGATCTCTTGCCTTTATTTTAAATGTTATCTGTGTATGGATGGGAAGAACACCAAAACCATTTTATTGTTTAAGATCTCTAAAGGGTTAACATGACCTTGGCCGGTCAGATAAAAAGGTAGCAGAATAATGAATGCAATCATCACTTGTTGAAGGGCCAGAATTTGGGTGACTGTTGTGAACTGCCCACACTTTCCACAGAATCTTTTTAAGGTTTTCTCACTTTAAGACCTTTGCTTGTACTATTCCACTCTTCCCTAATTATTAAAATTTTATCCATAACTTAGGGCCTAGTTGTCTGTAGAGCAGCTTAAGAAAAAGTAATATTTCTTCCTTAAATAAATTTTGTGGATTCCAGTACTCTGTGCTCCTCTGTCATTTCAAAAGAAGATATGTACGTGCATTTATGCATATATCATTTAAAATATATATAGTATCTTCAACAAAATTTTAAACATTTTAAAGGTAAGACACTCCTATTTTATATCTTACTGTGTAGGAAATGTGTGCCTATAACATGAATGGAATTATTCATTGTTCCTCCTTGAATTTGTTATCTCTCATATACCCTCTTATAGATTATTTCACTATGTTTTAAAATATCAGAAAAAGATAGAGATCATTTCTTAGCTAAACATAGAAAGATAGAGAGCCATGCTTACTTGAATTAACCTGTTTAGTTTGGTGTATTTTAAAGCATTTATATTTTCTACACAGTTTTCCCACAGAATGTTCTTTCTCGTTAATGAAAACTCTGGAGAGAGAGAGGTGGAGGGTGAGAGGTGAAGGCAGATAAGGATTTGGATGTGTGTTTCTCACAGGGCAGCAAGTGGTGGGAGACTTTGCCCTAGACCCCTAATGCTTATCTCATATACTTGCTAATCATGTGGAAGAGGGAATGCACTGATTTCAAACTGTTAACTGTAACGCTAACCACACATGTGAAAGGGTAGCAATGAAACCTGAAAGCAAAGCACCAAGTTTTGCAATTCTGCATTTGTTTTTGTCTGAACTTTCCCCAACTATGTTCATACCATAAAGAACAAATCAAAATATGATGAGGTAAACATTCTATATAATCATGGAATGAGATCACGGTTAAATACTAACATATTTCTTTCCCATATTCACTTGAAAGTGTTTTTGTCTGTTGCTTTGCAGTTCACAAGTAGCTTAATTCTTCCCTTCTCGGTACTAAAAATTCTTTTGGATTGTTCAAATTTTCTTTTCCAAACAAAACCCAAAATTATGTATTGCAGATGTGAATTATTTAGATTAAAAATAGGAACATAGTTTAAGGATTAAAGATAAGGTACAGCAGTCAAAATATTTGCAGAGTATACTTGCAGAGTATCAAATATGTATCATTTAATATCCCCAACATGCTTACACTGTTGCCCACTATGCAAAATAATTCATTTTTAAGACTCTCTAGTCAATATTAAACTGGAAGCAAGCTTAATTTTACTATAGGGATGGAGTCTGATATATCTAAAAAAGAGATTTTATATTTGGAAAATACCAATTACATCCTATCTCAAACAAATTCATTCCTCAAATATAGGAAGAATACATAAGAAGTACATGGTAGGTCAAGCATACTTCATATAAACTTTATGTACACTCTAAACCACAAAAGAATAATCAGTGTATAATTGAATCATTCACCAATGCAGCCAATTGACCTTAGATATTAAGACCTGACTTACTGCAAGCCAGAATTGGGATTGTTTCTATTAAAGAACAATTCAACATCTCATTCAGGCTCTTTCAGGCTCATTCGTTCTCTGGATAACCCAAGATGAAATTCTTTTAAAATGATAACTTATCCACTGTTCTATTATTTCTACATTGTTTACATTATTTCTAATAACACTTATTTTCTATAAAACATGATTTTGTTTGTCTTTATAGTGGGAAAAATTGAGAATGCTATTATGTGATTCAAAATGAAATTCTCAAATTCTGCTCTGAAAATCTCTCTTACAACTTGAACTTTTATGATATTATGTACATCTTTATTTCATTTTGTTGCCTAACACATGTAGCAAATGCTTGGAGAGATACCTGCATCATAGATGGGTTATTTTCAGTATTAATGTTTGCCATGTAAAAACTGTGTTTGAGTTAGCTATTGATTTGTGCTATGTAAGAGCAAGTCATTTATAGGTGTCTCATGAAATGTGCATTATTTTCCCACCACTTTTCATAGGAGTTTGGCAGCTGCAGGTGGGAGTGGCCATGAAGGTGGTGGGCCAGCAACCTGATGACTGGAAAATCATTGTTAATCTGATATGGAAGATGGCTATGCACAGGATTATCATCCCCCCTGGCTCTTAGGTGAAGATAAGAGGCTATGGCAGTGAGATTTTCATTTGTTTAAATGTATGTTGTAAAAATTCAATGTTTTTTTTTTTTTGCTGGAATCTCTCTATGTATACAACCTGTCCATTAGTCACCTCATACATTTTATTATCACTTCATACTTTATTTTCTTCCTTTGACCTCAGGAAGATTCCCAAGTAGTTCTAAAACCCATTAGTATCTCTGAACACTCACAAAAAGTCCATAAATGATTTCTTAATGGTCATTAGTAATCAAGGTTAAGCAATCTTGGACTGACCAGAAGTCATTGTATGGAGACTTTCAAAAACTCTTTAACATAAAAATTCTCTTATTCTTTTTTGTTAATACTATCATTTCCCTTTTGGTATGTAAAAATACTCAAAATGTTTACCACTTAATATATCCAGTATAACGAATGTGCAAATTCATCCATTTTCACTCTCTGTTATTACTTGGATTTACAGAAACAAGGAGGTTGCAAAACTCCTGTGGTTTACATGGAAAATGAGGAACCCTTCTGACTGTTCTCCCTCCCCCCACACTTCTGGTTGGCCCTTTGAGTAAAGCGGCTATAGACAAAGGGCTTCAAAATATTGTATTTAGATATGGTTTCCAGCTCCTGTGGGCACCTGTACCATCTGAGGAATGATCTATAATGATGTGGAATATATATAACATAGACATGTGAGATTTAGAATAGTACAGCTGGAGTTCAAATCCTGGCTCCACCATATTCTAGATGTGTACTTTCAGCAAGTCACCAGTAAAGGAAGGACAATGCTAACTAATAATGACCTCATATGGTGGTTGTAAAGAAACAATGCGATAATAAAACTCCTAACACGGTGGCTGTTATGCAGTAAGCACTCTGATAACTTTGGTTAACCATTACTTTTATTCCTGCTTCTGTGCCTGAGTAAACACATTGAGAAAGACTTCTCACACTCAGAAAATGTGGTCACTAAAGGAATATATCAAGAGAGTTAAGAACAAGTTGTCTAAATGAGAGGCCAGAGTTTTTGCTGAAGCTCACAGGGCAGGGAGTTGTACAGTTTATTGGGGCTTACTAAAAGTCAAAAGTAACTATACAGATAAAGACTCATAGAACGTCCTGCAATTTCACTCCTGGTATCATCACTTGGCACATTAGCAGACAATCTGGTCAAAAGCAGAAGTTGACCAAGGTTAAAACATTCCTTTTAGAGGCTATAGACTTATTTCAAACCAATTTATCATCTTCTTGAATGTGTAGAAGAAACAAACTATTTTTCTCTGTATTCACACTCAACACAGAACACTTCTGTGACCAAATGTGTAGGGTTTTTCCCCACAAAAATTCAATTCTCCAGTCCTCTGCAGATACCAACTTAGTGTGCTATAATTCAATTATGACATCATGTATCTGGAGTTATTGCAAATGCCACAGGTTAAGGGATCAGTCCCACAAGACTACTCCCCACTTCAAATACCAATTGAAAATTGTAGGTTCCCAGATTACCCACAACTTCTCTCCAACTTAGCTGCAAATTGGAGATTCTCATGATCCTCTCCTCAGGTTCAATCATTTGCTAGAACGGCTCACAGAACTCAGAGAAACACTTATGTTTACTGGTTTGTTATATAATAAAGGATATGATAAAGGATACAGATAAACAAACACGTGAAGAAGTGCACAGGGCAAGGGGCTTCTGTCCCCATGGGAGCTGGGATGCACCATCCACTTGGTATGTGGATGTATCCACCAACATGGAAGCTCCACAAACACCAGACTTTTGGGATTTTTATGGAGACTTCATCACTCAGACATGATCAATTGTTCACTCCATTTCCAGCCACTCATTCCCTTCCAGAGATTGAGGGATGGGATGAAAATTTCTAGCTTTTAATCATGGCTTAGTCTTTCCTGTGACCAGCCCCACCCAGGAGCCAACCAAGAGTTACCTCATTAGAACAGAAGACATTTCTATCACTCAAGAAATTCTAAGGGATTTTGGAGCTCTACGTCAGGAACTGGGGAAGAGACCAATATATATATTTCTTATTATTTCACGAGAGTTATAAAAACAGCAAGTGGATCTTTAGAAGGCACCATCTATTGCAATCCATAAGAGTTGGGAGTTTTCCTCCTCCTAAGTATGTTTGATCACAGCAGGCGTCATAAAGACATTTGTCTGAATGCTTTCCACATTCACTGTGGGGGGAGGCATAGTGCGGATAATGGGGTGTCTTTAGCAGAATTTGTGTAACATGAATCTTTCCATTTTCCCAGATTTGATTAGGAATACACAAACAGATATACTCCTATTAACAACTCCCCATGTAGTGTCCATCAGACTACTTTTTGTTAGCGAAACCTACTGGAGATGTTGGACAAAGGGAGAGACCGTCACAGTTAAGGACGCTTCATGCATGAGGACAATAATTCCTGGAAAAGAACTTAGCATTTCAGATCCCACCATTTTTAGTTTAGAACTTCCTCTTCTGAGTTAGTTCCTTCCCCAGCTACAACATCAAAGAAAAGAATCAGTAGCCCCATTAGTTAGGAAAGCAGTATAGCCCTGTGAAGTGGTTAAGCATTCTCCATCTGAAGTCAGGCTTCCTGGATTTCAAATCGAACTTTAGCCACTTTTAAGCCTGGTGAATTTGTGAGAGTCTCTTAGCCTCTCAAGTCTAATTTCCGCATTTCTAAAATGAGATAAAAATAGAATCTAACTCACAGGCTTTTTTTTGTGTGTGGATAAAATCAGATAATGAAAGTAAAGCAATTAGCACATTTAATGGAACATTTAAATGCTCAGTAAATTAAGGTTTTTGTTGTTAGTATTTTGTGGGCACTGTTGGTTCTATATCAGAAAGTCAACCTAATGAGATAAAATTTTCTTTGAGTTAAATGTAGTAGCAATGGGATCCTTAGGGAGCTAGAAAACTAAGAGTGTGGGAAAGCATGCCCCAGTCAGCACTTTGGGCTGGAAGGGTAGTGGAAGAGGTAAAAACAAACTGTTAAGTAGGGTGACAAGGCATTGTCTATCATCCCAGCAATGCCCATTTGTCTAGGACCTTGGATACTGCTATGGGTTGAATTTTGCCCTCCATAGTCATGTTGAAGTCCTAGCCTCAGAATGTGATCTTATTTAGAGACAAGGTTTTTATAGAGGTAATCAAATTACATGAGGCCATGAGGGTGCACTCTAATCCAAAGTGACTGGCACCCTTATAAATAAGGGGATTTTGAACACAGAGACATGCATCAGAAGAGAATGCCATGTAAAGAGATTTAAGGAGAAGATAGTCATCTACAAATGAAGGGAAGAGGCTTGGAACAGATTTTTCCCTCATAGCCCTCAGAAAGAAGCAACCCTGCCAATATATTGGAATTTTGGAATGTGAGACAATGAATTTCTCTTGTACAAGCCACCCAGTCTGTGGTACAGTAAGTCCTCAATTTAACATCGTTGATAGGTTCTTGGAAACTGCAACTTAAAGCAAAATGACATATGATGAAACCAATTTTACCATAGGCTAATTAATATAGACAAGAGTTAAGTTTCTACAACATATTTCTGGTCACAAAAACATCACTCAACTTCTAAATAAAGATCAAAACACTTCTAATATCAAATGTTGAAATATATGTGAGCTATACATACATTTCAGAAAGATCCATAAAAACAAGTAAGATAATTATTTGCCCAATCATTCCAGTTCAGGGTTGCAGGTGGCTGGATCCTATCCCAGCAGCTCAGGGGCAACGCGGGAACCGACCCTGGACAGGACGTCATTCCATCACCAGCGTGCTCACAACCACACCCACACTTACTCAGCCTGGGACCATGCAGACACACTGATTCACCATATGTGGACATCTTTGGGATGTGGGAGGAAATCAGAGGACCTCGAGAAAACCCATGCAGACATGGAGAGAACATGCAAACTCCATGCAGACAGTGGCCTGGGACAGGAATCAATTTTTTTTGTTCTCATCAATGTTATAACAAAATGATGTTGAACAAAAGGACATTGTTCCATGACCTGCTGTACTTTATGTATAATACATTGTGGCAGCTCCAGCAACCTCATACAAATCTTAATAATAAGTGTCCTGAAGTAATGTTGGTGAGAACGTTGATGCCACAGGTAGTGGCATGAGAAAGAAGCTGGCATCCCTGCGTTACTAGGCCAGCACAACCTCCAAGCCAGGAAGGGCATCTTAGGGGAGTTGCCAGTTTGGGTGTGGCTTAATCCTGTTACGTCACTTGGAAGAAGCAGAATCCTAGAATTTTCCTCTCCTTTAGCTTTCCAAGAATTTTTTAGAGCACAGCAGGAGTAACCCTCCCATTGCTTTTCATTTGGTGTCAAAAGCACCCTCAAAGGACTCAACATATTTAGATAGAGACTTGGATTTGGTTTGAGATCAATGGGAAGGGAAAGCTATCAACCTTGTTTTTGGTTTTTGTTCTCTTCCTTATTCCTTCATTTTTGTAAATCAAACTCAGATGACAGGAAACGTCAAACAGAAATAGTTCTACTTCTGTTTTGACCAATACAAGCCACTGAGGGTATAGATAGCTATATGAAATTAATTACTAACATAATCATCCAGTCTTTTATTTATCAGACATTTATTGAGCCCTTACTATAAATCAGGCAATGCACTCAACTGGCATAAGAGCTTCCATGCAAATAAGATTGGGTTCCCGTCCTTGTGGGGCTTACATGAGGGAAACAGATGAATAAACAGAAGGCTGCAATGGAGTTTAATAGTTTCTGAGTGGCCCAGAGATGCTATGAGGACACACAGAAAGGGTATTATCCCAGCCAGGAGATTGGAGGCTGTAAATTGTAAGCTGTAAATGATGCCTGAACCTAATCTAATCAGTTCTCTTAGCTGGGTGAACAGAGGTGGAAGGAAAAGATAGGGCCACCCACATAGTGGCCCTAACACATACAGTAGCATGGGGGAGTGAAAGAGCATGACACAGTAAGTGTAAATGACTCTTTTCAAGAAAATTGAGTATGGAGGGAAGAAGGGAGGATGGGTAGTAACTACAGAGTATGATAGGACAGAGGAAATGTTATCTTTAAGAAAGAAGAGGCAACAATACTGTATTGCATACTTAAGAGATTTGCTAAGTGAGTAGATCTTATGTTGTGTTCTTATCATAAATAATAATGATAAAAAACTGATGAGTTGTATTTTATATTTCTTAAATTTTTCATATTTTTACATATAATAATATATGTCTTATTAGAAAATTTAATGATGTTACAAATTTTAAAAGAAGATTAACTAATAGAAATCTAATTTCTTTAAAAAACATGTAGCCACCATCAGAAGGACTGTGATTAAATAAAGATTACCTAGGAAAGAAAAAGAAAGAAAGAAAGAAGCGCAGTAGCCACATGAAGTAGAAAATGAACTAAATCTGGGAGTTAGCATTCATTCACTGATTCAATAAATGTTTATCGAAATTCTAAAATATGTTAAGATTAGGGGATAGAGTGGTCATTTTTGACCTCGTGGAAAAGGTCTAAGTTTAACTCTTGGCTGTGTCATTCCTTTGCTGTGTGGTTTCTGAGCAAGTCACTATCCAAAAGTGGAAGTCTTTGCACCTTGATTCCCTCATTGACAAAATGAGAAGCTGGACCAGGGTGACTCTCAGTTCTAAAATGATGCTGTGATGAATGTTAAGAAGAGCATATTCTTCTAGTTTGCGTGGGTAGAATTTAAGGTTGGTTAACTCCAATCTCCTCTCCCCCACCCCATTCTAACTCAGAGTACCCTTGGCCCAAAGTATACTAAGTTAATGATTCCATACTGGGAAGAGGAGTGTTCATATAAAGGTCCCATTAGGCAGCAATCCCCTTCTCCCAGAGTAATAAAAATCATACATTTATGACTTGCATGAAATAAAAACCGTGAGCTTTAGTTGTTTCTGTGAAAAATCTGTCATCTCTCTGTGCAAACTGGTTTCTATCACTCAGAGGGTTACTGTAATAATCATAGACATTTTTGTTCCATCATTTTACACTCATTTTTTTCCCAAAGAAACAATGGGATTTTTACATATTTTTTTTTATAAGCCATTATGACTCAATTGTGAAAACATTAAGTGTTGAAGGGAGAGAAACACGGCTGGCCCAGGAGAAATATCTCAGGCAAATAAAATTTTTGCTGGCTTCCTAACATGCTAAGCGCCCCTCTTTTCTTTCTCTACCTGAACTTCAGCTGTCTTCTTACTTGGGTTGGTGGTAATGAATGACTGATGCTTATTAGCCACTAATTATGAACTTAAGAAAATGATCACACACTTGGAACTCAGACTTGGCGGAGGGAGGGCAACATACGTAACCTAAACATCTTGTACCCCCATAATATGCTGAAATAATAAAAAAAAGAGAAAGAAATGGGACCTTTGGAGTATTAAAAAAATATATTACTCTATCTTAATATTCAGCATTTAGTTGGCCTCTGAGTTGAACTAATAATTGAGTGTCTGGGATCTGTAAAAGGACAAGATCTCATAGCTAAGATAAATGTAACTCTGTACAATAACTGTTAAGAAATTATCTAAAAATCGAACATGATCCATTGTACAGTGAGGACATTGAGAGACAAAGGAGAAATAGTCCTTGAAGACTAAGATTATAAAGGGTAATGAAAAGAATCAAAGATATGTGGCTACAAACTCAGAAGGTAAAACAAAATTAGGTAAAATTAAAGTAACTTCAAAATAAACATTTTTCAGAGGAACTTCAGTTGAAGTATCAACTTCAGTTGAAGTATCAACTCTGTATCTTGCCTACAATGTAGGGTTAACACAAAGTGTAGGGTCAAGCAAAGGATTAGTTGAAATGGTCATGCTTACGTGTGCAGGGAAGGAAGAGTACCGAGTATTTAGGCAACTCTCTGGCTTGGGGTGGAGCTAATAACTGACCAATGGTTAGGATTTACCGTACAACAGCAGTTCTCCAATTATTGGTATCAGGACACTTCTACACTCTTAAAAATTATTAAAGACTCCAAAGAAATTTTGTTTATGTGGAAATTATATCTACCAATAATTACCATATTAGAAATAAACCCAGGGCATTTAAAAATATGTACCCATTTATTTGAAATGACATTAATAAACCCATTATGTGTTAACATAAACAATATATTTCTATAAAAATAGCTATGCTTTCAAAAACAAATAATATTTAGTGAGATTAGTGATATTGTTTTCCATTTTTGCAAATCTCCTTAATGTCTGGCTTAATAAAAGACAGCTAGATTCTCTTATCTGCTTCTACATTAAATCTGTTACAATATGGTAAGACCTGTAGCCTCCAGAAAACTTCGCTCCATCCTTAGGAGCGAATGAGTGTGACAAAGGCAAATGACATCTTAGAATTGTTACAGAAATAAATCTGACCTTGGGACACCCTTGAAATATTTTCGGGACTTCAGACCTCATTTTTAGAACCTCTGAGGTACATCACAGTTTTGGCAGGTGTCGTCGTTGTGGGGCCTTTAGTCAAAGAATCAGCACCCGTGGTCTGTTTCTAAAACAGCAGTACTTCGGCTGTTCCTTCCCCAAGCACAAATTAGCTCTGAAGTCATCTAACCAACATTCAGACTTGGAAATTGTCATTACTCATCTTTTTTTCTCAAGCACTTACAGTTTCTCTGATCTCAGAGAGTTATGGGAATATCACAGACGATCTAGACAACCTTCAACAGGGCCAGTGGAGACATGAAATAAAATTTCAACAGAACAATGTATCTTTCAACTTCTTCCATTTGATTTTTTTCATCATTTCTACTCCTTTCTTATTTTCTACCCATTTAATTGCTTTTCTCATTTGTTCCTCTTTTTCTGGTTTGAAAAATGATAGAGGGACAATGTCTTACTCAAAGAACTTTTGAAATGAGAGGTAAAAACCAAATGAGATGTAACAAACGTTGACCTTAAAAAAAAAAAAAAGCAACTTTGAGTAAACTGAAAAGCAAAGGAATCTGAGATCACATTTAAGTGTAATGGAAATGTCAGACTCCAGAATACACAGCAAGAGTTCCTGCAGAATATGCCATGAGGCTACTCACAGTTAATAGCCCCAACTATCAGGTTAGAATTGGAAAACCGTCAGAAATGCACAACTGTTTTTCCAGCAGGTTTTCAGTCTGATGACACACTTTCCATCAGCTTAGAAGAAAAATGTCAGTATGAACATTTTTGCTGTTTTTCTAGTACTAAAAGGATCAGATTTGACACAGAAATTTTTTTCTAGGCAAAATGGGGAATAAGATTCTTTAAGATGATTGTAAACCTCTATCTTCTGAATAATTCAAGTTCTTTCAAGGATTTTTACATGGTTACAGAATTCTAGAACCCAAGGAAACTTGGAGACCTAATTCAATGTCCTTATTATACAGATGAAAAAACTGAAACTCGGAGAGTTTAAATAGTTTCTCAAGATTGTTTGTCTATGGCACTGAAACTAGAATCCAAATATCCAGATTAGCTGGCCAGTAGGCTTTCTATAGTACTTCTAACAAGGGCTTTTGATTTTCTGAATAGATATTACCACATACCACATAATAAAATCACAAGACGAGCTTGGGCGTATTATTTATTAGCATTCTAAATGGGATCAATAGAAACGCATAGTAGTAGGCAGTGTAATTTGTGTAATCAGACTGGGACATTGGTCCATTAGTGATCCAAAAGGAATAATAATGAATCCCGGACTTAAGGAGACATACAAACTGTACAGAAGTATTTTCTGATAGTTTATGGACTTGCATATAGATGCTGGGAATTAACTATGTAGTCATGGTATTAGTGAGTTTAAATTACTACTTTGTTCCTTTCTTAAACGTTATCATAGGATCACGTAACTTTTACTCAGAGCAGTTATAACACCTGTTGTTTCACATTCATAATTTGGAAATGGCTTATGATCCACCTCGAGTAGATGGCAATTCCATGAAGGAAGACTGTGTTTGTTTTTGCTAAATGTTCGCTTCAGGGCTTAACAAAGTGCCTAACATGCCTAACATGAGCAGGTCATCGATAACTATGTATTGAATAAATGAATAAACAAATTGGGTTTCAATTTCTTCATCTGTCAAATGGGGTCAGTAAAATGGGGGAAATAGTAGTTATTGGTAATAATATTCAAAAAGTCATTCTGTATATTAAATTATATAACATAAAGTGCTTTGTAAACTATGTCATTTAGTTAGGAAATATTTAGTATTAAGAGGCTAACTCTTTTATCATGTAAGTTTTGACGAGTGCATTTAAGTTACTTATGCTTAATAGAAATGAAATATTTCCCACTAATTTATTGATATTTAAAATTTGGTGATGAAAGAATTCAAAAACTCTAAACTCTCTTAAAAATGCAATTAGAGTGAAGAGGATGATGTTGATAAGAATGACCGGCAGCATTTATTGAATGCTCTCATAAGTACATAATCTTATTTATTTCAGACAAGAATTCTACAAGGTACATAATGCCATTACTCCCTGGTTTATAGTTAGAGAATCCTGTCCAAGGTCATTCAAGTAATAAGTGGCAGAACAAGATATGTCTGATTTTAAAGCTTATGTCGTCAACCGTGAAATCTGCTGCAACTCAAGAGACTCTCCAAAAGTGTACAAAGGCAAGATACGTATCTTTGGGTTTATATAATTCCACCTTCTTCATTCTCAGTCTTTGCTCTTCCTTGAAAGGAAATACTGAATTTTCCACATTTTTCTCTTCCATATCCTTATTTATTTATAATTGCATGCATATTTTTCATTATACTCTTCTTTTCTTTGGATAACATTTCCACTTAAGCTTTTTTATAGGCTATTGACTGTTGGAACCATCTCTCTTTGCCACTTTGCATAGCCCTCTGTTTTCTAATCTTCCTTTTATGCCTTCTTTCTTTCAGTTTGTAAACATACTTGAGGCTCTTTTACTTAAGCAGGCATAGACTCCAAATCTCAAAAATCTTTTTCTGACCTCCTCCAACTTTAGCTATCATCTTGCTTTTGTCATCAATTCTATTCCAAACAGAACATTTATTTCTCCCCTTTTCCTCTTCAGGAACTTGAAGTATAGCATCTAACTTTCCTACTAAAATATGATCCAGCTAGGCATGGTGGTTCATGCCTGTAATCCCAGCACTTCAGGAGGCTGAGGTGGGAGGATTGCTTGAGGCTAGGAGGTCAAGAACAGCCTGAGCAACATAGCAAGACCCCATCTCTAAAAAAAAAAAAATAATAATAAAAAGAAGAAAAATTAGTGAGGCTGAGGCAGGAGGATCCCTTGAGCCCAGGAGTCTGAGGTTGCAGTGTGCTATGATTACACCACTGCACTTCAACCTGGGCAACAAGAAAGATCCTGTCTCTAAAAATAAAATAAAATAATTTAAAAAAATATGATCCAGCAATTCCACTCTGGGTATATATCCAAAGGAGTTGAAATTATTATGTCAAAAATATATCTGTATTCCCATTATTTACAATAGCCAAGATTTAGAAGCAACTTGTGTCCATCAAGGGATAAATGAATAAAGAAAATGCTCTCTATATGCAATGGAATACTACTCAGCCTTGTAAAAGAAGGAAATTCTGTTGTTTGTGACAACATGGATGAACCTAAGGACATTATGTTAACTGGAATAAGCCAGGCACAGAAGAACAAATATTGTATGATCCCACTTATATGTGGAATCTAAAAAAGTCGATCTCATACAAACTGAGAGTGGAACGGTGGTTACCAGAGGCCGGGGGAGGGGAGGAATGGGAAAAGGGAAGACATTGGTCAGGGAACAAAGTTTCGGTTAGACTGGAGGAATAAGTTTCAGTGCCCTATTGCACTGCATGGCGACCACAGTTAATGCCACTGTATTGCATATTTCTAAATTAGAAATGAATACATTTTTAACATTCATACTACAGAAAAATCAATTGGTGAGTTGATGGATATGCTAATTAGCTTGATTTTATCTTTCTTTGATATATGCCTAGATCAAAAGATCACATTGTACTCCACGAATATGAGCAATTACTACTTGTCAATTTAATAAATAAAATTTAAAAACTCCTTTCACTAATATCATCAGTGACTGCCCTATATTCAAATTTATTGATCTGTTTTGAGACCTAATGCTATTTAATGCTTCTCTAAAGCCTCTGAAAATCTTTTTAGTAATTCTAATATACCACCCTTTTCTAAATCTTCTCCAACATTCTGGCCACTTTTTCCTAAGTTTTCTTTCCTACTTTTTCGTGGTTTGTACTGCCCTTAAATTGTTTCTGTTCTCCAGGACACCATCTCTGGCCCCTTTCTACACTCTCTCTACATATCTATACATGCAGAGAACCTGTCATACATCCTTACTTCTGTGGCTTTAATTACTGCCTTAAAGCCAACAATTACCATGTTAGTTTTCAAGTTTTGATTTCTCTACTAAACTTCGGATCTGTATACAGAACTGTACACTGGGCATCTCCTCTTACGTGTCCCACATGTTTTTGAAAATGCAACATGTCCAAAATTGAACTCTCCAACTTTCACTACCCAAATTTGCTTTCATCGAATACTCTTGTTTTGGTTAATAACGTAATGATCTACCTTTTACCCAAATCACAAAGCTCAAAGAGTTCCTTCTCTTCTTTTTGTTTTACTTTCCTCTGAAATATCTCCCAAATCTGCTCTGTGGATCTCTAATGCTGCTTAATTTAATCCTAGACCATTTTTCAAATGGATTATTTGGATATCTGTTACCTAGCTAACATCTCTGGCCTCATTTTGTTTATTTTTCAATCTATCCTTTACACTGATGCCAGAATTATCCTTGTATTGTATAACATAAACCTGATTATATGACTCCTTAAAATTTCATGGACTGCCATAACAAGTCCATGGTATCGATCTGGCTCACCAGACCCAAAACAACTTAAATCAAACCACCCTTTTCAACCTTGTCTCCCAGTACAATTCACTTCTAATATTATATTAAACTGCTCGCTATTCTCTGAACCTTCATAACTCCGCACAAACTCGTCTTCCTTCTGGGAATGCCATTTCCCCTCTTTCCTGCTCAAGAAATTTCTATGACTATTTCAAGTCATAATTCAATTTCTTTGTGAAGTTTTCTCTACTTTCTCTGAAAGAATTTGCCTCTCTCTCCTGTGCGCTCATACAGTACTTAATATTTATTATACTTTGATTATAGTATAGAACATATTGCATGGTAACCTCTAGCTTGAGTCTCTCCCTATAAATTGTGTGTTCTTTAGAGACAGTCACTGTGGCTTATTCTGTCTCTTTGATTGGGTGTATACCAATTTCCCTGTACACATATTTTCGCTCAATAAATAAATGGAAAAGATACACCATCATTCATCGCTTAATTATTCAGTCAAACGTGGAAGTTTTAACTGCTTCAGTTTGCCATATTCCATTCTTTCTATTTATAATGCTAGTCAAGAATGGCTTTAATATAAACTAAATGTATAATAAAGAATACGGTGATTTGGTGCAAATATTTTTTTGTGAAACCTTTTTCCAAGGAAACTGATTTTGGAAGCTAAGGCACTGCCTGTTAAAATATTGCTTTTCTTCCTGCAAAACAATAATTTTATATCATGTGGGATGGCAAGTTCTGGTACCTTGTCAAACTTATTTAAGCTTCTGATGTAATCCTCTGATGCCAATTCAGAGTTGCTATTTTTAAATGGATACTTTCCTTGAACTGACTTTTAATTCCTTGGGTAATTTCAGCTCGTTATTAGCAGTTGAATAGTTGTGCCTGTGCATCAGGGTTCAGGAAAATAGCAACCACGTGTCAAGAACCACAGACCTTAGCCCTTGGTCTCTGTTAGTCTGACAGCACAACCTTCTCTAATGGAAGTATCAGTACCCAGGGGCCACTCTGCTGGGCACTCAGTAGTGGAAATATTAACACCCTGTGGCCCATACTAGGTAAATTAAATTTCATCATGTCTCTTGCTAAAAATAAACTAAAAGGAGATGGTGAATCTTCAGACAGAACTAAGTAAATAGCGATACTAAAAACTCTTCAAGCTGGAAATGGAGCACACCAGTTCTCAAGAGGTTAAGCCGTTTAAAAAATAGATTACTCAAAGGAGGAAAAATATAGATCTCTGAAGAACTCACTATGACAACTCAATAAGCACACACTGTTTGTTCTCAGAAAAGTCAGCTTTTGAATTTAGAGGAGTTGAAAGGTTCATTTCTGGAAACAGCTTGTCCTCAAGTTTTTTAATAGTTCAGTTAAGCTGAGAGCGGGAGTCACAGGATGAGTACAATGGAAATACTCCAGCCTTTTCAGTGACCTTATTTGGTGCGTGATAAGGAACTTTCCAGTGTACAAATAAATCAAGATTCAACTAAGTTCCCTGAATAAAGCTTAATAAACAACCATGTACTTTGAAACCAGTCCCTATAACCTATAAATAATCTGATTATTGAAAAAAAAAAAAAGAAATTACACAGAAACATCTGAACATGATGAGACAGTTAAGCACTGCTATGCATAATTTTTAAAAAACTGCTCTAGGATAGTCAATATATTTAATATGTAAATAGTCTAGAGAGTTTATGTAGAAAGGCTGTAAAAAGTGGTGGTTAAGATTGCAAGTTCTCATGAATGCTTGGATGGGACTACCAGTTCTTTAACTTACTAGATCACCAGGGGCAACTTAACCTCTACTGTAAGCCTCAGTTTCTCCATACATACCATTGGAATAAAAATAGTATCTGTCTCATAGAGTTATTATGGACATTAACATGTGATAGGATCAAGGGACACTAACTAAAAAGTTGATCTGTACACTTAAATTATTAAGTGAGCTAAATATATTTTCAAGATCTGTTTAAGTAAAGAAGGCTCCCTATCAGCCGAATTATACTTAGTTATTAGGGATCAAAGAATATTGAAATTTATCTAGCTAATGCCCTCATTTTATAAGTGAGTAAATGAAGCACTATTATAATCTTCATTCTACTAAAGATTTTTGCAAGAAATTCCATGCACTTTAAACTTTAGAAAATTGTCCCTTAAAAAATTATTCTTTAAAGATATTATATAGATTCATAGATTTTTCTTTCACAATATTTTCTCAAAAATTTTAAATAGCTTTATTGAGATGTAATTGAAATATCATACAATCTACCCCACTGAAAGTGTACAATTCACTTTCCCAGATTTGTGCAAGAAAAAACCACAAAAGAAATCTCATATCCATTAGCAGTCATGCCTCAGTCCCCTCAACCTGCCCTAGCCCTAGGCTTCTGCTAATTGATTTTCTGTCTGTGTAGATTTGCCTATCCTGCACATTTCATATAAATGGAATCATACAATATGCGGTCTCTGTAAATGGCTTCTTTCACATAGAGTAGTGTTTTCAAAGTTCATCTATGTTGTAGCATATGTCAGTATTCATTCCTTTTTATTATTGAATAATATTATGTTGTATGGATAGAGAACATTTTATTTATCCATTAATTAGCTGACAGACATTTGAGTTGTTTTTACTTTTTGGCTATTATAAATAATGCTGCTATGAACATTGGTGCATAAATTTTTGAATAGATAGTTTTTAAATTTAAATTAAGTATGAGTATATACGTAAGTATGAGTATTCACTTAAGAGTGAAATTGTTGGGTCTTTTGGTAACTCTATGTTTAACATTCAAGAAATGGCCATACTGTTTTTCCAAAGTGGCTGCACCATTTTTCATTCCCACTCGTGATATATGCGGTTTCCAATTTCCTCACATCCTAACCAACTTTTTTGTTTTTCTGTCTTTTTTGATTTGATTATAATCAGTCCTAATGCATATAAAGTAGTAACTCAAGTGGTTTTCATTTGTATTTTCCTAATGGCTAATGATGTTGAGTATCTTTTCACATGCTTATTGCACATTTGTATATTTTCTTTGGAGAAATATCTATTTATATCCTTTGCTTATTTTAAAATTAGGTTATTTTTCTTTTATTGTTGAGTTTTAAGAGTCTTTATATATTTTGGATATAGTTCCCTTATCAGATCAATGATTTGCCAATATTTTATCTTACTCTGTCAGTTGTTATTGTCACATTTTGAACTAACTGTATTAGCTAAGCAATTCAGGAATGACAAAATAATTGTGCTAATAGTCTAAGTTTTTCTTCAGCAAAAAACAGCTAGAATTTAGTATAGTAATTTTGCAGATTTTGGCTATTCTTATATATCTTATCCAGAAAAAAAAGATTAGGATTAAGGTAGCAATGAAAACTTGTCTTTTCCCAAGGTATCTTTGACCACTAGCATTATGAACTGTGGATGATCCCAATGAAACAAATCAATTGTTAATTGATTCTCTTACCATATCATTATTTCATTAATTAATTCAACTCTACAGGCGATGTAGGAAATAAAGAAAATAGGTAATGCTATCAAATAACTTATAACTTAAATGTTAAAATAACATACAAATAATCGTAATGTATTTTAGAAAGTGATTGATTCAATATTGGGTAATTACTATGTCCCAGGTATTATTTAAGTCCTTGGGAAACAAAAACACTGACTGAGATTATGTGTTTTGTTTTGAGTAGCTCTCATTCTAATGTGGATGAAAACACACACATTTTACATGTTGCACGTAAACATGTTGCAGTAAAATGCAATTCCTAAAGCAATAGAACACTGTACTAGGCAGAAGTGATCAGTCACACATGGCAAGGTCAGGGAAGGCTCCACAGATGACTTAAAAAAGGGAAAAGCTTCAAGGTCAAATAATAGAAAAAAACATATATACATATATATAGTCCTTTATGTATATAAAGGAAGAAGTAGGCATCTGAGCACATATTAGTTAATGGAAGAAGCCACAAAACTAATAAAATCTTCAATGTGAGGGGCACAAAAGACATGTACAAATTTTGAGCTTGAATGATTGAGAAGAAGCTAGTAACTCTTACAAATAATAGAAGGGAAAAAAAAAAACAACCCTCTCTCCCTCTTATCAACCCCGGAAGTTTTATGAAGGACACAAATTTGTAAATAAACCCAAACAAGTCAGTTTGAAGTTCTTTGTGTCACCACTTTTCCCAGCTTTCTCCTTCCCTCAGGTCCTTGAGAGTAGATTCAGAATAGAGCTGAATTTCACAATTTTTGCCTGGCTCTGGAGATCACAGACTTGATTCATGGTGTCAGTGAGCTGCTGCTATCAAGACAGACTTACAATACCTTTTCTTGGCTTTGAATATAGAAGGGAAGCCAAGGAAGAGCTGCTGTTTCTCAACGGCAGCCAGCTCTCAGTTACTCCTACATGCTTGTCCCTACAAGAAGACACCATTAGCATCTCTCCTGCTGCCTCGTGCATTTTATTGAGAAAGGATCTGGAGAACACATATGGGATATATTTTTTTCTTTTATTCCTATCATCATCATTATCATATTAATTGTACACCTACTAGAAGCAGGGCATTTTGCTAAACTTCGCATATTTCAATAGTAAAAGAAATGGTCGCGATTTTTAAGAGCTTTTTCATTTTCAGAGAAGTAGGAATTTTTATTTTTCCTTATTTATTTATCTATTGTATTATTTCTGAAAGAACTAGGCTCTTCACTTGAGAAACTATGGCCATGAATTATGCTACACGTTTAGTACAAGAGACACGATAAGAGCTTAGATTTGTTTAAAATTTATATTCATAGCTTACATTTATCTAAAATTAATATCCACAGCTATTGAAATTGAGAACAAACAGAATAGCTATTGAATTAATTATATAGTCCTATATTTTTTCTCTTCAAACAAGTTCTTCTCAATCAGGAATATCATGCTTGTTATGCAATCCTTACCTGGAAGTTAAAAGCCCAAGTGCCTCCAAAGGGTCAGAAAATGTCCATTTTCTCAAAATCATATGCATTTCTGAAACAGTCCTTTCATCCCAACCGGGGGCACTACCCAGGACCAAAGGAAGGGAGCAGTTTTCACTATTGCAGTAGGAGCGATAAAACCATAAGTATCTTCTCTTTTCTTCAGAGAGTCTGAAAAACCAGATTGGAAACTGCAATTTACTGTTAGTAAATTTACTGTTAGTTTGCTGTACTAATAAATATTAATACACAGTACAAAACCTTACTGTAGTTCTTTGAATTTTAGTTTATTTTGGAAATTAAGCCTTTTATCTTCTTGGGACAGTTTGATAGATTATTTCATTAGTTTATTTCCTACAAACTTTATTCTTTAGTAGGAAAAAATAATAAACATTCAGTTCAGATAATTCACATTTATTTTTCCTCACTCTTATTCTTGCCACTTTTTTCAATATGTCATTTTGGTTGGCAAAATCTCTGTCTCTTTTAGGGCAGACCAAGTTTATCTGAATCCTGAAACATGTTTTATTTAGAACAGAGATAATCCATCATTTACTCTCCTACTTTCTTTACAAATTAGCTTAGATACAAGTGGGCTGTGAAGAAATGATATATTTTATGCTGCGGTTTTTTCATTTCAAAGCAAGTTTCATCAGAGTTCAGAAAACTCTTTCCCGTTAACTTCAAAAACAAAGATTTCAATTCATTCCTGGATTATGTCTTTACATTTGCAGAGTTCACGACAGTTTGGGGTGAAAATGTCAGTGATGCTAATTTCTTAGATGCTCAAGTGTTTCCCTTGGGAGACTGGTCTAAAACAGAAAATCTAAATCTAGGACTAGGGCCTTGACTTCCTGACAATTTATCATGTTTTGCTCACACTCCAGAAGAAGTATTCAGAGCCACAGTTCAATTGGAGGACAATTTATTCCACATGACAATGGCTTTTGAACACTGTCTCTTCTAAACTGACTCTGTTGCTCAGCTTAAATCAGCTTGAACTTCCAAGAAGGCTAATGAGAAATATTAAAATATTTTAAAGGTAATGGCTCTACAATTACTTTTGAAACCATCTTCATCTGTCAAATGAAAAGATTGGATTATAGATAATTTTTAAGGTATGGTTAGGTTCTTTTCTTACGTTTTCTTACCACCTTTCCCACCAAAAGACTCTCAGAAGAAAAAAATGTCCATAATAAAATTACTAAAGCAAATTTTGTTCTGATTAAATTCCCTTTTTCTCCAATATTGAACAATACTTTTTCTCTTCTTTTAACTTCTTTTATCGAAGCATAATTTACATGAAAGAAAATGCACAGATTAAGTTCAATAAATTTTGACAAATGCACATACCAGATAATAACCATATTCCTATCAAGACATTAAAGAGTTTTTTCCTGTCATCAGAGGCAAGCACTGGTATGATTTTTTTTCGCTCTAGATTAATATTATCTTTTTTAGAAACTCATATAAATGGAATCATAGAGTAAATACTCTATAGCTTCTTTTGCTCAATTTAATGTTTAGAAATTATCCATATTGTTGAGTGTGTCAGTAGTTCATTCCTTTTAATTAATGAATATTATTACTTTGTATGAATATACCCCAATTTGCTATCCACTCTCTTATTGATGGGCATTTGGGTTGTTTCCTTTTTGGGGGGTATTACGAATAAAGGTGCTATGAACATTCGTATGCAAGTTTTTGTATGGATGTATTTCTCATTTGTCCTAGGAAATACCTTGGAGAGGAATGACCGGGTTAATGTCAGGTGTTTACCCTTAGAAGTAACTGTGAAAGTATTTTCTGAAGCAGTTGTAAAATTTTACATTATTACCTGCAGAGTATGATAGTTCCATATGCACTACCTTCTTGCCAACTCTTGATTTTGTCTATCTTTATAATATTATCCATTCTAATGGGTGTATAGTGGTATATCATCGTGGTTCTAATTTACCTTTATTTTATGTCTAGGCAATTTTTCATATGCTATTTTCTTATATCTTTCTTTTTGAAATGTCTGCTCAAGTCTTTTTTACTTTTTAGTTGGATTGTTTGGATTCATTTGCATGATTTCTTTACATACTCTGTATACAAAAATTTTGTCATATAAATGTTTTGTATATATTTGTCTCAGAATGTGGCTCGCCTATTTATCTTCTTAATGGTGCCTTTCGATGAATAGTTTTAAATTTTGTTTTTTTTTGTTTTTTTTTTTTGAGACAGAGTCTTGCTCTATTGCCTGGGCTAGAGTGCTGTGGCATCAGCCTAGCTCACAGCAACCTCAAACTCCTGGGCTCAAGCAATCCTACTGCCTCAGCCTCCCAAGTAGCTGGGACT
>CAUYSK010005016.1:0-49826 GCA_963575035.1 Avahi laniger | reverse complement strand
GCGGAGAGGTAGGAACACTCATACACTGCTGGTGGGACTGCAAATTAGTGCAACCTCTGTGGAAAGCAATATGGAGATACCTCAATGAGATACAAGTAGAATTACCATTTGACCCAGCAATCCCGTTACTGGGCATCTACCAAAAGAGCAAAAGTCGCTCTATGAAAAAGACACCTGCACTCGAATGTTCATAGCAGCACAATTCACAATTGCAAAGATGTGGAAACAGCCCAAGTGTCCATCAATACTAGAGTGGATTAATAAACTGTGGTATATGTATACCATGGAGTACTATTCAGCTTTAAGAAACAATAGTGACATAGCACCTCTTATATACTCCTGGAAATGGCTGAAACACATTCTACTAAGCGAGGTATCCCAAGAATGGAAAAAAAAGCACCACATGTACTCACCATCAAATTGGTATTAACGGATCAACACATAAGTGCATATATAAGAATTACATCTATTAGATATTGGGCAGGGGGGAGGGGGTAGGAGGGGGGAGGGGACGGGTATATGTGTACACAAAGAGTGCAATGTGCACCACACAATGGAATGGACATATTTGAAACCTGGACTGAGGGGGGGAGGGAGGGCAAGGGCAACACACGTAACCTAAACATCTGTACCCTCATATTATGCTGAAATAAAAAAAAATAAAAAAAAAATAAAAAAAAAATGAATTGGTATCACTTGCAGCAACATGGATGGAATTGGAGAACATGATGTTAAATGAAATAAGCCAAGCATGGAAAGACAGATTTCACATAATCTCCCTCATATATGGGAGCTAAATATTGAAACGATTGACCTTATGGAGACTGAGTATAGAATCATGGTCACCAGAGGCTGGGAAGGGTAACAGGGAAGGGGTAATAAAGTCAGGACGGTTAATGGGTGCAAAAATATAGCTACTCAGATAGAATATATAACTATTATCAACAAGAAGTTATGGTATACTTCAAAATTAATAAAAGAGTGAAATTGAAATGTCCCTAACACAAAAAAATGAGGTGATGGATACCCCAATTATCCTGATTTGATGAATTCACATCATGTGCCTGTATCAAAACATCACATGTACCCTATAAATATAACTATTATGTATCCATAATAATTAAAAATAAGAAATTTAAGAATAAAAAAAGAATCTTTGACTTAAAGTTAGACCAATAGAAATTTACAAAGTTGAAATGGAAGGAGGAAACAAAAATTCTTCAAATAACCAGAATATCAAGAACTATACAACAATTTAAAGAGTAGTAGTACAAGTGTAAGGAATTACTAGAATAGAATAAAGACAGAAAGGAGATGAAGAAATACTTGAAGCAGTAATGGCTAAAAGTTTTCAATAACAACTTAGGACAACAAACTACAAATCCAGGAATCTCAGAGAATATCAAACAAGATAAATGCCAAAAAATACCTAAACATATCATATTTAAACTAAACAAAGCCAAAAACAAAGAGAAAATCTGAAAAGAAGCCAGAGAAGAAAAACATACCTGCACCAACTGTGAGGCAGCATTGTACGATTTAAAAGAGGACTGAGATTTGTTGTAAATGTATATTTCATACTCTAGGAAAACCTCAAAAGCAAATTTGTTATGAAGAAGTATAATTAATGTGCTAAAAGAAGAAGGAAAATGTTATTACATAAAATGGTCATTTAAAACCAGAGAAATCAGAAAGAGAGATGATAAAAAGGAAACAAAGAAAAAGAGCAACAAACAGAAAACAGTTACAAACATGGTAGGTATTAATCCAACTATATTAATAATTACTTTATATGTGAATATTTGAAATACACCAATTGAGAGACAGAGTGGATGAAAGAACATGTGGTCTAGAAGAAATCTACTTTATATGTAATATAAAGGTACACATAGATAAGCAAAGGAATAGAGGAAGATGTTTCATCAAAACACTAATTAGAGAAATCTATAGTAGCTGTTAATTTCAGATAATGAGGATTTCAGAACAGGAGAATTTTCAGAGATAGCAAAGGACATTACATAGTGACAAAGGGGTCAGTTGTCCAACAAGACATAACAGCCATTAGGATGTATGCACCTAACAATAACATGCCCAGATATGTGAGACAAAAACTGACAGATCTGTCAGGAGAAATAAACAAATTCACTATTACAATCGGAAACTTCAACATCTCTCATACTATAATTGATAGATACAGCAGGCAGAAAATCAATAAGGATATAGTTGAACTGAACAATGCCATTAATCAACTGGATCTAACTGACATTTATAGACTAGCTTATCCAACAGTACCAGAACACACATTCTTCTCAAGCTCACATGGAACATTTACAAGATAGACTAATTTTGGGCCATAAAACACACCTAAACCAATTTAAAAGAACAGAAACCTTACAGTATATGTTCTCAGACCACAGTGAAATCAAACTAGAGATCAATAAAAGAAAGATAGCTGAAAAAAATCACAGAATATTTTGAGATTAAACAACATATTTTTAAATAGGTCATGGATCAAAGAATAAATTTCAAATGAAATTAATAGAACGAACTGGGTGTAAAGCATATGCAAACTTTTTGTTAGTTTTGTAATTATTCAGTAAATCTAAAATTGTTTTTAAAAATAAAGATTTTAAAATACAACTTTCATATTTTTATTGCATTGCTGATAAAAGTTAAAGAAAACTCAAATCAATGAAGTTTTACACCATGTTTATGGATTGGAAAATTCCGTATTTTTAAGATGTCTATTATCTCAATAAGTGATCTATTGATGCAAGAAAATTTCAACCAATATTCAAGCACACTATTGAAAAAGATGAACAAGGTGATTTTAAACATTATATAAAAATGCAAAGAGGTAACATAGTCAAAACAACATTGAAAGAAAGGAACAAAATCAGAGGATTTGCGTTACCTAGTTTTAAATCTTATCATAAAGATACATTAATGAAGAGAGCAAGTTGTTTGCATAAAGGTGAACATATAGATTTATAAACTAAATAGAAAGTTCTTAAATTGACTTATAAACTATATGAGAAATAATTTAAAACAAAGTTGCCAAAACAATTCATTTGCAAAATGTTATTTTATAATAGTGCTAAAATATTGGGTAGACAAACATTGAGTACCTTGACCCTTATCTCACATCACACACAGAAAATGAACTTAAAATGGATAATGGATCTAAATATAAGAGCTAAAACTCCAAAAATTCATGAAGAGAATAGTGAAAAAAATGCTAGGGATGACGGTTTTTTTCAAGATTCCTTAAATGCAGCACAAAATGAATGAACTACAATAAAAAATAAGCAATAAATTAGAATTATAAAATTAAAAATATTTTTATAACATATGTTTGATAATGGATTTTATCTATGATATATAAAGATTTTTACAATTTACATAAAAAGAAGTCAAATGATTCAAATTTAAAAATGGGAAAATGATTTCAGCAGATGCTTTTTATATACATACACATCATATATACACATACATGCATTAATGTATATGAATTATAAGTGAAGATGTGGAGAAACTGAACCTGCGATCAATGGCTGGATTGAATGTAAAATTGTGCTAACACTCTATAAAGTTTTTTATTACTTTCTTAAAATGTTAAAAATATATTTCCCATATGGACATTTATTCTACTTTGACATATTTACCCATGAAAAGTGAATATACATGCCAACACAAAGGCTTTGACCCAATGTTTACAGTAGTTTTATTTGCAATAGCTTCCAACTGGAAAGAATCCTCATGTCCGCCAATACGTGACTAGATAACACCTATGGTATAGTCACAAAAAGGAATACTACTAGTCAGCAATAAAAGTTGAATCACCTATTGCTACATGAAATATCAATGAATCTGAAAATTATTATCATGTATTTAAAAAGCCAATCCAAAACTATGACACATATTTTCATTGTACTTATATAAAATTCTGAAAAATGTAGTCTAATCTATAGTGTAGATATCAGACCAAATATTGCCTGGTGATGAAGAAGGTAGGGGAAGAAAGACTGAATTTCAAAGGCGCATGAGAAAAATTCTCAGATGGATGCATATATATGTTTATTTACTTATGTTTTGATGCTTTCATAGTTGCTTTCATATTTCAAAATGCATATAGTTTATATACATCAAGTATATTTCAATAACGTTGAAAAAATGTAGAAATAAAAGCATCTTCAGTCATTGCATGAGTGTAAATTGCCACAATCTTCCATGAAAAAAATCCAGGAATCTTAACCTTAAAACCTTCAGGTTTTAAACAACATTTATTTACTTTGACTCATTATTTCAACATCTAGGATTTTAATGAAAGAAGAAATAATAAATATCCACAAGAAAAATTAGAAAAGAATTCTTTGTCTTTTTATCTGAAAGAATAGCCTGGCTTACCATACACGCATAGTGATTGCCTTTACAATGATTGTAATTATTAAGACAGTCTAAACAGAATCCACTAAATTATACTTCCACCTCATGATATAAACTTGTTTATGTTTACCTTAAAATATTACTTACAATTTACATCACAATTAATGCTTCTGGAATACTTGGCAGACACCAGCAAATTAAAATATTTAAAAACATGATAGTAGTCTTAGGAAAACTGCACAAAGGAAGGGGAGTTTGGTTGCAGCATCAGGTGGCTGCTTGAAATTAGAAAGGCCTGATTTTTGCAATTCAAGTACCAATCAGGCCTAACCCTACTATTAGATAGCATGGCCCTAGAGGAAAGGACTGGTTTCTGTTTAACCTTTAGAAAAGAAAGTCTAATGGCAGTTAGTGAGGGAAGGGGTATAATGAGGCATCTCTGACCTCCTATCCTTTCATGGCCAGGATCTCAATTTTTAAGCTTTCTCTGGGATCCCCTTGGCCAAGCGGGGTCCATTCAGTTGGTTCAGGGTTCAGGATTTTATTTTTATTTCTCACAATTAATATTTAATAATACGTTACATATGACAACATGTAACACATACTTAATATTAATAAATAAATGATATGTATAATGTAATATATTATAATATATACTCTACCATCATATATACTATAATATTATATATTATATAATTATAGTATATAATATATCATTTAATAATATATACTATTATATAACATATAAACATAAATATATTTTATATTAATTTATATAATATATGTACATACACGTATGTCTAATTAAAGTAGTATTATAGCTGAAGATTCTGTGAAGTACATAATAAGGAAGTCAGTTTAGGAAACAAAAAGATAATAATACAGAAGCACCTGGTATTGTCAAAGAAAAATTAAACCAGATAAAGTTGGACAGGTGGGACAAACAGACTTTATTGAAGATTATTACAATAGGTGAGAGAAATTAACTCTGTTAAAACAAAAAACAAGAAGAGAGTTTTTACTCACTGAGTGGAAAGTACTAGAGGACTTTATTTATTTGGGAATTTATTCCAAATAAGCAAGTTAGGATCATTTGATGAACTATATTAAAAATCAATGTAGTTCATCATATCGTATCAATTGAAGCACAGCAAACGCATGGCAAAATTTAACGTCCATTCATGATAAAAGCTCTCATTAAATATGAATAGAAGGAGATTACTTGAACTTGATAAAGAGTATCTATCTACAAAATACTGATAACTAATATTATACTTAATGGTGAGAGACTGGAAGTTTTACCTTATTGTCAGAAAAGAGTCCAGGATATCCTATATCACTACTCCAAGGTCACATAATATAGAAATTGCTAATTAATGCAATAAGATAAGAAAAATTTAAAAAATATGCAAATTGGAAGGGAAGAAATAAAACTGCTTTTGTCTGATTGTTGGTATAGAGAAGACCAAACAATCCGCAATGCAAAGAAGTAAATTTTTGAAAACTCCTACAACAAATAAGTAACTAGAACAACATTACAGAATATAAAGTCAATATGCAGAAGTCAATTTGTTTCCTATATACCAAAAATGAAAAATTTGAATGCAAAATTAAAAATACAATATCATTTACAAGGCACCAAAAATATAAAATACCTTAATATAAGTCTATCAAAACATGTATAGAGTTTATAGTGGAAAACTTTAGAACTTCGATAAAAGAAATCAAACAATATTTAAATAAACAAAAAACTATTCTGTGTTCATGAGTTAAAAAGTTCAGTATTATTGAGTTAATTCTTCCTCATTTCAATTCAATGAAATCAAAATTTCAGCAAGTTCTTTCATAGATATTGATAAAGTCTTCGAAAATTTATATAAAAATCAAAGGAACTAGAATAATCAAGAGAATATTGAAGAAGAAAAGCAAAAGCAAAGTTCTCATTGCCATATTTCAAAATTTATGTTTACGAAGCTACAGTAATGTATGCAGCACAGTATTGGTGAAAGATTAGAAACATAAATGAGTGAAAGAGATTAGAAAGGAAATGGACTAACACAAACAATTTTTGACAAAGGCACAAAGGCAATTCAGTAAAGAAAAGGTAGTTTTTAAAAAATGGTGCTAGAAAGATGAGCAAAAATGGATAGAGAGAGAACATGCCCAGAGATCTTATTTTCACAAAATTTAAGTCAAAATGCATCATAGAAGAAATTATGAAATGCAAAACTATAAGCCTCTAAAAGAGAACAAAGCAGAATACTATGTGTACCTTGGATTTCCTGATGAGTTTTTAGATAAAATAACAAAAACACAATTCATAAAAAAATTAAGGTCTATTTTATTAAAATTAAAACCCTCTACTTGGTGAAAATACCGTGATGACAATGAAAGTACAAGTTAAAACTGAAAAATAATATTTCAAAACACATCTGATAAAGTAGTTATATACAAAATTTTCACAATATAACTGGAACCTTAAGAAAATCAAAAGTAAGAAAACAAACCAATTAAAATGTATGGAGTGGCGCAGTGCCTCAGGTCTGTAATCCTAGCATTTTGGAAGGCCAAGTCAAAGTGGGAAGATTGCTTCAGGCTGGGAGTTTGAGACCAGCCTGAGCAACAGTGAGAGCTGTCTCTACAAAAAAATAGAAAAGTTAGTTGTGTGTGGTGGCGTGGGCCTGTAGTCCCAGCTACTTGGCAGACAGAGGCATGAGGATGGCTGGAGCCTAGGAGTTTGAAGTTGCAGTGAACTCTGATGATGCCACTAAACCCTAGCCCAGGAGAAAGAGCAAGACCCTGTCTCAAAAAAAAAAAGGGGGGGGGTGGGCAATAAAATCTCTACAGACATCTCTCAATAGAAGATATACAGATGATATGTTAGCATATGGAAAGATACGCAACATCACTTGTCATTAGGGACTTGCAAATTAAAACAATGATACCACTTCATTCATATTAAAATAGCTAAAATCCCATCAACCTAACAATATCAATTGCTGGTGAGGATACAGAATACAGGAATTCTCATTAACTGCTGGTGGGGATGCAAATGATGAAAGCTCTTAGAGCAGTTTTTTGTTTTTGCTTTTTGTTTTTTATCTCTATTATACTACATAACAAAAGACTGAAGCTTCTTCTCATATATGTTTTTCTCATTTCATATCTCAGTTGGAAGGTAAATTTGTTAACTGTTTCATTTTCTCATATACATATAGATTAATAAATGTTAGAAACATTCCCAATTCCATTCTCTTAGTTATTTTAAAGTATACCCTAACTTATCGTTGATTATAGACACTTTGTTGTGCTATCAAATGTTCATTCTGTCTAACTATATTTTTGCACCCATTAACCATCCCTACTTTATCCCCACATCAGCAGCATTCCAAGGGGAAAAGAAAAATTACTTATAGTCTTTTCTGATTTCTGTGATGAAAATGATCCCACCTGGTCAATTTCAAACTGCCAATGTGATGTTGCTGCACTCAGAGTTACAAGGAAATGTGCAAAATTGTCTTGCAAGCCGTTGGCAACTCAGCTCCAGCACAACATTCTGTGCTTGTGTTTGTGTGTTAAGTCTTGGTGTGCCAGTATTTGTTTCAAATACTGGGGAGACAATAGAGAACAATATAAAATGTCTGCCTTTGTTGAATGTACAATCCATGGGGAGATACAAATGTTAAACCAGTAAATGAATAAATAAGTCCAATAATGTCTACAGCACCAAGTGAGGGAAAACATACTATGAAAATGTGATAGTTAATGGGAGGCTTTGATGGCCAGGAGAATTTTCTCCAGATAGTTATATTAGTAAAACTCTTTTTAAGAAAGTGATATTTGAACTCAAAATTACCTAGTATCAAGGAACAAACCATGCAAAGTATTGGGAGCAGTATGCTTAAAATAGCCTTGAGGTGAGAACACGCTCAGTGTTCTTGAGGAGCAGAAATAAGCTCAGTGTGACAACTGGGAAATAAGTGAGAGAGACGTAAAAGATGAGGTCGGAGGGACAGGGCACATTATGGAGAGCCCGGTCGTGTAAGATAATTAGAATTTTAGTGCTAAAAGGCCACAGTATATTAGAACTTAACATTTGCCTCTAGAGGAACAATTTTAGGGAGAGACTTCAGAAATGTATAAGGCTATCTGTAGTTGGCATTGAAAGAAACGGCTAGTTAACATAGAAACCTTCATTCTCAGAAACATTTTCTTACACTATCTAATATTAAAGCTGTGAGCCTGAAGCACTGCTGTGATTGTCTTCAGATTTTGATAAGTAAGAAAAAGTTTCATTCTGCACACAAAATTAAAAGTTAGGGCTTTTCTAATTACTGGGAACAAATTATGTTCTTCTACTCTCATGTGAAAACAGAACTAGGTATCTCGATGATGAGTGTCAGTGACTTACATTTGTTCAGATGTTGAGATTTTCAATACATTTTTAAAGAACACATTTTCTTTTCGTACCACAATTTTTCTGTGAGATAATCAGATTTTATTGGTCATATAAAATTAAAATGTAGAAAGTAAAGCTCAAGGAATTCTGGGGACTGACCCATGTCTGACATAATTTCAAATTTTATCTTTTCTACTTCTTTCCCATGTTAATTACATCATACTTCCTCCATGATTCATATTTATTTGGGATATCCTACTTTTTTGAGTGCTATTTTTTAAATATAAAATAATTAGATTTAACAAACTAGTTAAAAATGGATTCAATTTTCATGTTTAAAACTCGGTTAAGTCACAGTTGTATTGCTTTTCCTCATAGTACTCTACTTCTATATACTGTTATCTCTGTGAATTTTGGTTATATAAAGAGCCATAATTATCATTAAAATTAGAAGAACTTGTTCAAATATTAAAATTATTTCACATAATATAGAGTTATATCCATAGAAGCAGCAATAATTTTTACCTCAGTTCTCTTTTTGATGTAAGATATTCTTAAACGATTTTATTTCAGTATGGAATTAGCCTTCACAAAGAAACTTATAATGTCTTTTTGATAGCTGCTCTCTATGCTGTAGTATTTCAATGAGATGACATATAATTAAGTCATCTTGATTATCCTTCAAAGATATGGAGAGCTCAAAAGCTTCATGCATTAATGGGAATAAATTAAAGACTATGGGGAAAAACTAGATAGTGTGAATGATATTAAGTTTATTAATCTATAAAATTAGATAGGATTTGTAAAATTGGTATTATCAATTTATTGTGTGCCTATATCTAGTCCATACTAAATAAAGAGGGGATACATAATTTGGTACCACACAAACATTTATTAACACCAGGAAAAGGAGAACTTTTGACCCCCCACTGCTGCCTAGGCCTACTTACACCCATTCCTTCTTGGCTTCCCTTACCTGTGGAAGAAGGAGTTTGCAGTCTCACTGGTCAGTGTTTAGGTCATCTACTAGTTGATATGTCAGTAGTGGAAAGGATAACTGTTAATTTTCAAAACTATAAATTGAATGATACTTTGATTTTCACAGAGATTTTTCTGTTATATGTAGATTTACCTTGCGAGCCCTCTAGGAAACTGATATAACCGGTAAGCTGAATTGAGCTATTCTTAGATCTCTGGCCCTAATTCTATCATGCTAGCACAAAAAGTAACCTGGGGCTGACTCTATTCGGATTTGTTATACTCTCATGATTATGGTTCTCAAGAGAATAATTATAAAGATGGAGGATGGTTTACCTGCCCTCAAGAAGTTCGATCTAATATAGGAGACATTCATATAAATATGAGCTATTGCTCTTTCTGCACCAAAATATAAGGGAGCATATTTTATTCTGCTTTAGTGTACCTAGCAGGGGAAATTGTTTTCATGGAATGTGATATTGGACTTTACCCTGACAGCTAAATAAAGTTTTTCTAGGTATAGGATAAGAAAGCACAAAGTTGGATACAAGGGCCAAACTTGAGTAAATGTTTGAATGTACATTTTAAAGAACCAGAGGAAGATAAGATAAGGGATGGCACAAGAAGTGAACACAGAATTAAAGCATGTTTTACATAGGTAAGAAACAAGATTGAGGATAACAATAATGTCTTGGAATGAGAGGAAAGACTGAAGTGAAGAAAACTCAAGTATTTCTTTGTGGATAGAGATTGCATTGGGTACCAAATATGGAACAAAAGAAGAGAAACATGTTTGGAAGGTGGTTTATGAGAAAGTTTTAGAGATTAGTTTGAGGAATAAGTATACAGGTGACTGAAGAAGTATCAGGGACAGTTGGAAATGAATATATGTTGCTCCAGATAGAAGGTAGATTTTAAGATAAGAATTGGAAGTCATTATGGTATAAAAATATATATTGAAAATACAACTCCAACAAGACACCTAGTGAATCGTGTTTTGACACATTCCCTTTATTTCTGCAAAAGACGGGATGAATGTGCTGAATTGAAAGATGGACAAGGAGGAGTGGAAAGGATATTGACAAAGCCTTAAGAGACTTGCTGGTGCTCCTTTCTGAGATTCAAGTGGCCAGAGTCAGCCACATGAACAGGAAGAAACAGGAAATATAACCATTAATGAAAATCATTATCGAGTGCGAAGAAATGGTATCAATGCGTCTGCCCTAAGGTGAACAGGGTGGTCACAGAGTATTTGAGTCCATGAGGTAGTAAACATAAGAATTTCACGAGAGGGAAAACATTTTCTCCCATATGAATACATTTTGGAAGCTCCAACACTGTCTGGGAGTCCAGACTTTCAAGGATGTGGAGAACTCAGCTGAGCACTACACTGGAATCATTTGTGGCTGCACAGACTTAGACCCTAGTATCTGTGCATGGGAGAAATGCAGAAATCTTTCCAGTCCCCATTAATCATTTTACAGTTGCTCATTTTTAATAACCAATAAATAACCATACTTGTGAGGGTGTTAAACCTCAGGGGAGGGGTAGCTGAACACAGTGCCAGGGCAGCACACTAGTTACTAGTAAACACTTGGATAGGAGATAGAACAGTGGAAGGCTCTGAAAGAGAAATTGAATTTCATGCTAATCTGAGAGGCGGTAGTTTCATTATTGCTCCTTGCAATATTATTGTGATTGGGAGAGTTTTTTCTCTAAACTTTAATATTGGGTTGTTCCCATTTTATATAATATTAACATTAGCTACCACAATAGGACATTTTTCTTTATCATGAAGTTAGCAGTCTATCTGGAACTTTTCCTAAATTATTATTCATAAAATAAAGTGAAAATGTTGTTATTATGATTAACCACAGATTTTCATAATGGTAACAGAAAATAATAATAATGTGTTTTCTTAAGATCATTTGTTTCATAATTCATTATAGTTTTTAACAGAAATTATATTCTATAATAGATTTCAAATATAGGCCATTCTGTAGAAGAAACTAAACTGCTTTGTCCAACTTTTTATAGCAATGGTTTAGAACACATGATATTGCATTTAAAATTATTCATTAACTTCTTAATTTGAAAAAAAAATTTGGGATACATTTATACTATTTATAAAACAATTTCTAGCGGTAAAATGCTGAAAGTATTTTAGGACCATTTTATTTGTTGGTATCCCTCTGGCACCAAATGACATTTTTCTGTTTTCCCTCAAAACAACATAAAGCATTTTGGGATAGGTAGTCATGTACATTGCTGGCTCAGAAACAGATGATAATGTCACAGAAATACGCAGGATATACATTTCAAACAGTAAGCGAAATATTTATACTTTTTAGAAAACTTAACAAGATATAAATATCTTTGGAGGAATTAGACTAGGAATGAAAAATTAAACTAAATTTATCATACGTTGATGTCAATAAATTTTTATTCCCTGGACACTGAAGAAAAATGTCTTTTCCAGGATGTTTTCTAGACATAGAAAAAATTAAATAAAAATACTTTATTGAGTACAATTTCTGGAGAAAAATATGAAATATCCACATTGGGAAATTTTCAGGAGCTGTAGCCCCTGAGCCATTGCTAGATTGTCTCAAGCCATTTTCAATAATAAACACTAGGGTTTCCTTTAAAATGTATGTTCCTGGTTTCCAACTCCCCTCCATTTGAATCAGAATATCTATGAGTGGAAAATATAATATGCACTTTTTAAACAAACCAGTATTCTTATTTGATTTTTATGCACATTAAGACTGAGAACCTCTGATGTAAAAGTAAGTTATTATTGTTGATTTGTTTTTCCTATTGAAAAATGCAATAAGGATTGGGTATAAATCTTGAAAGATAATACTTTCTGTAAAACGGGAGTATACTAAGCAATCAAGATAACCAATTATGAGTCATGGGTCAATATTAAAACATATAGAAGAAGTAGCTTGAAAAGTAGTCTATGTGAAGGCCTAGCTGAGCTGACTTTGTATAAACTATGAAAAAGAACAAGGCATAATGAAAATTAATCTGATTGTAGTTTGAAGGATGGATTGGAGTGTTAACAGGGGGAAAAGACAAGGGGAAGAAATACAAAAAGAATTGGTCAGAGTGTGCTGCAAAACTTTCCAAAAAAATGTCAAAAAGAAAATACTTCATCAGCAAATTTCAAGGCCATGAGCAAAAAATGATGGAAAGAAAATATTGCAAATAAAGAAATTAGCAACAGAAAATCCAGGAAGGGAAAAAGAATTGCCGAGAAAGCTCCGTATAGTATACAAGAATGAAAGGGCAAAATAGCTCATGCATCATCAAATTGTCACTCATTTGCGAAGGCAGTAGAGACACCTGGAAAATAACTCACTCTAATGTTGGATGTGGAATGTTATAAAACTTATATCACTATAAGAAATATCATAGCAAATTAGGCCACTGAAAATGTGGCCTAAATGTCGGAAATATAATAAATGATATAATGATGTTTTGCTTCAGCAAATAACAAAATGCTCATTACACAGAATAGTCCTTTTATACAGATGAAAACTATGCTGAGGGCTTACTACTTGGAAGGATGAGTTATAGAGATATGACTGCTTTGCAATAAATTACTTTGAGAGGAAAATGCCTTGGCATTTAGGGAGCAAACAATTAATTCTCTGCAACTAAGAAGGCTATATTTTTAAGAAACGGTGAATAGGGGAATAACAGTTCTTAGAACTAAATTCCAGAACTCAAATGCATTTCTACCTAGCTCCTGCTAGGATCTATCCATAAATTATTGAACATATTTTCCCTTTTCCACCAAAATTCAGATCATGAAACTCTATCTAGACTGGACAACTAGACATAAGAAAATTCAGCTATAGTTCTTGCAGAAGAAATAGAATGTTGCAGATGTGGGCATTGGTTGTCTATTTGTTTCCTTTAGTTATGTAGCTTGTGAGGTGTGTACCTGATATGCAATAATGTAATATAGTATGATATGATATAATATGTCACAGTTCATATTATTGTACTTATGAGCAGTAACCAGAATAATTTGTGAAAATTGACATGACAGGTACGAAATTAAAGACCGATTTTATTTTACAAGATTAGTTGTAAAGAGAAATATCAAACCTAATGTCTGCTCTGTCTTACTGTCCACAAAGGTGTTTGAAGTTGGTAACTAAATGTGATAAGAAATTATTTTACATGATAAAAATTTTGAAGTTGTTGCATTATAATCATGCATTATATGTATCATCAAAAGATCAATTACATACATAATTATTAAAGATTATGAAAAAGAACAATTCTGAAAATTTTACATGTTAATCCTCAGTTTAGAACAATTGTGCATTCTTGAAAAAGCCATTTTAGAACTATAATAAAGATTTCACTTAAATTAATCTTCCAATTATCCCCAATGCAGGTATCCTGGTCTTCCCAGGGACAAAAAATAATCCTGATATATATTCTTATAATCAAGTCAAAATATAAAACTACAGGCATGTCCTAACATAATCAGCAGGGATTGCTCTTAGGGTCATTTGACATTTGGTCTTATGTTTTGATTATTTCAGTCTGGCCTCAGGAATTTCAAATGTATCCAAAATCATTCTCTAGAGTGCGAGGTAATTATTTACAATTAATGCACATTCTTAAATAAAGAATACTTTAGGTTAGGGAGAAAAATAAGCCAGAATACCCATTATTACTTACATGAAATTTTGGATTTTAAAATCCAGGCACATAGCCCTTTGTTTAACTCATTTCATTGGACTAGAAACTTAATTGTTTATGAATACATGTTTTTTTAATTTTTTCTGTCATTTTCTTACCATTTCACTTAATTTTTATGAGTATATTTTGAAAATTAACTATAAAAGCACACACTGGGTGATATTTACATTTATTATTTAACTGTATAATGTTTTTCAGTAAACCTTGCATTACAAAATATTTTTGGTTTATGCTATAGAAAAGAACAAGAAAATCTTTTTCTTCTCTGTAACTATTTGAACAGGGATTATATTCATGTTTATTTTTGATTATAGAACAATAATCCTTTAAAAAACACAACACACAACCAAAAATAAAACCTTTCTATTTAACTTAAGCTCATCAGAAGAAAGTAAAATACTTTTCTCTTTTATTCCACAAGATATAAATCCCTAACTTTGATGGTAAAATCAGATACTTTGTGTCTCTGTGGGGGAAAAAATGAATAAAGTGAAATCAATCTGAATAAACCCACATCTTTTAGGAATAATATATGAACAATGTAATCAGCAAATAAAGAACTCCCAAAATGAGTATAAACAAGATATTTTAGAAAGTATTTTAGAAAAAGAAAGGTGGAAAACCAGTAAATAGGTTAATATCATTGCTGAAAATTCAAACGCTTGCTTTTATAATAGTAATACACAGTGAATTCAATAGCAAAATTACATATCAATTTATATGTATTGCTATGGATAAGACATATTATGCAAAGATATTTGACCTTTAAAAAGATATGCTGACATTTTGTCTATCCAAAATAAAACGAAAATATCATCATAGGTGTATATGATTATCTTAGCACTATTATTTTGCATTTATATCATATTTACAAGGACTAAGAACTGTTGAATTTATATATGGTGTTAACTCTAACAGAAAATGTTTTCACAAGATGTGTTTGATGGTGTAGCTTGCAGGACAATAACTTATATCAAACACAATGGAAAAGTGACTTTATTTCAAATGAAATAACAGGAGTACTTACTGCTTCTGTATAAGGCATATGAAGTGACTATATACACATATGTGTACATATATTTATATCTATAATGTGTGTGTGTCAGTGTGTATCTGCCACTAGTGATGCTCTTTTGGCTTAGAATAAAATTCTAAGTATTTAGCCAGGCATAGAAGGCCTTTTAAGATCTGACCTTCTGCCTAAATCTTCTGAGCTTATTTTTTGCCACATATGTATATAAACATGTATATATGTAAACACCAGATTCGTATATTTACAGTTTCTACAGTCTATTGTCACAATTACTAATCTTTACACATATCCTTCCCCTCTCCCCATTGTCCATCCAAAGTCCCTTTTTAGCTTTAAGAGTTTTCTTAAAGGTCAATTTGTTTTTGGAATTTTTGCCATTGATTACAGTTTAACTGCTCTATTTATTCTAATAATGCCCCATACAAAGCTTTGTCCAAGTGTTATCATATCATTAATTTACTTTGAACCCATCTCATGAAAAACAGGAAATGTATGTGTTACTTCGTATCTCAAAAGAAAGGAGCAGAAGAGGTACATATTCTAAGATATGTAAACTGTAAATTTATATGTTTGAGCACCTTATTTACTCCTCACAATGACTATAAGGCTGTTTATTAGCACAGTAACTTTACAGATGGAGAAAATATTTATTGAAGTTCATATTAATAATTGGAGGTCCTGAAATATGGACTCAGTTTTTGATAATTTTAAAATTCTATTTATTTTATATCCTCTTGCTAAATTAATATAACTGAATATATTTTTCTCTTTATTTTACTCATGATGTTATTGCTTCATAGGAAAATAGGCTTTCAGAGGCAATATTAGGGAAGTAACCCTTCCATATTTTTCTAAAGTATGTACTGTTTGCAAAATCATGGTCTATCTTAGGTAAGGCACAACCATGGTCATGGTTAGAAGCAGTAAATCAAGGCTGATCCACTTATCTTTGATTTATGATGGATGAGCTCTTTTTCTACGGATGTTTGAGCAAAGCTGTTTCATTCACCCACAGATGATTTATTTTGGGTGATCTACTTGTCCAATGAAGATTTATTACAGAGGATCTACCATCCAGTGTGATTAAATATGTGCAGTTGGCTTGTCCAGAGGTAAGTAAGAAAAACTGAGAAACACATGCGCATGGTATACCAACTTGAAATCACTGAACCTAAGTACCAAGCAGAAAAGTAAGACCATATCTTAAGAAATTGTACATGGTCCCTTTGTAATGATATTTTTTAATTATTTTATTACTGTGTCAAAATAGGATTATATAATTAGTTAACATTACCAAAGCCCTTTTGTTGGGGGTGGGGGTGGTGTTCCTCCTCTGTGGCGAACGTATCTAGCTCTTGCTCTGTAAACCTACCTTGCTCTTTCTTCCTCAATAAACTTCATTTCATGCTAGTCTTGTTATTGGTGTGTCTGATCATTCTTTGTCTAAGAGCACACCAAGAACTGAGAACAGACAACTAGGACCCAACAAAACCAGTCACAAAAAAGTTTATGTGCTACATTATTCCATTTATATGACATGCCCAGAATAGGCAAATTTATAAGTACAGAAAGCAGATTAGCAGTTGCTTACGACTCAGTGGCTGGGTGGGGGAGGATGACTATTCACTGCTAATGAGTATGTTTTTCTGAAGGAGTGGGTGGTGATGAAAACATGCTGGAATTAGATAGGGGTGATTCATATGCAGCTCTGTGAATATATTAAAAACCCCTGAATTGTCTACTTTTAATGATTGAATTTTATATATGTGCATTCTATCTCAATAAAGCTATTTTAAAAAAGAAACAGATTAGAAATGAGTAGTAGTGAAGGATAATGACTGAACTACTACCTCAATTTCTTCCTAAAATTTTAACTCAAATTTCTTTATTGAGATGTAATTAAGGACCAGAGTAGTCACTCCCCATTCACTGCCCTCCCCCCAGTCCCTGGAAACCACTAATCTGCTTTCTGTTTCTTTCTTTTTTTTTTTTTTTTTTGAGCATGGCAAAAATGCATTTTAGGCAGTCTTGCTGCAGAAGTAGCTCCGGTAACAACATCCCAGAGCTCAAAGACAATAAGGACCACCTGTCCCAAAGCTCATCCAAGACTCATTTCCACTGTGACTCCCTAACACACAGCTCGGCTTCTACTCCTTATTTCTATGAGTTTGTCCATTCTGGACATTTAATATAATTGGAATCATACAATATATTGAATTTTTAAGATTTATACTTAAGAATTTCATTTTTTTGGTGTCAATGTAAATAGTAGTGCATTTTTTTATTTCAAATTTCAATTGTTTATTGCTGGTATATAAAAATACAGTTGAATTTTGCCTATTTTCCTTTATTCTGCAAACTTGCTATAATCATTTATTACTTTCAGGAGTTGTTAATCATTTTGGGTTTTCTACACAGATCGTGACATCATCTGTGAACAAAGACAGTTTTATTTATTTCTTTGTAATAACTATAACTTTTGGCTCCATTTCTTGTTTTTTTATATTATCTAAACTTCCATCACAATGTTGAATAGGAATGTTGTAGGTGGACATTCGTGCCTTCTTCCTGATTTTGATGGCAAGTTTTCTAGTTTCTATTAAATATGATGTTAGCTGTAGATGTCTTGTAGGTATTCTTTATGAAGTTGAAGAAGTTTCCCTTTATTCCTAGTTTTCTGAGAGTTTTTATCATCAATGAGTGTTAAATTTCTTCAAATACTTTTTTTCTGTACCTATTATTATGATCATATTATTTTTCTTTCTGAGTATACTTATTTGATGGATTATATAAATTGATTTTCAAATGTTGATACAGGATTGCATACCTAGAAGTAATCCCATTTGTTCAGGTGTGTAATTATTTTATATATTGTTGGATTACATTTGCTAATATTTTGTCAGGGATTTTTAAGTGTATGTTTATGAGATATGTTGGCATGATAGGTTTCTTTTTTCATTTGCTGTAATGTCTTTATCTAGCTTTGGTACCTTTTATTTTTATTTAAGATAGAGCAAGTTTTTAGGTATTATATTTGTCTATACTTGGCTTTTTAAAATTGTGGCTTTATCAAAATATAATTTTTTTACCAGTTTAAATTTATTAAATAAGTTTTGACACATGTATATAGTCATGTAACACAGCACTGCAATCAAAATAAAGAATAATTTTCTCCCCTCAAAATGTTTCTTTTTGTTCATTTGAAGTTAATTCTTTTCATCGACAGATTCAAGCAATCACTGATTTACTCTCTAACACTATAATTTTTCTTTTTTATAATTTAAACACTGTATATTGAATCTTAGAACATAGTCTTTGGTTTAGTAAAAAATCTTTTGCAAAGCTGAATAGAATGCCATTATATAAATCTATCTGTTTATACCTTTACCTACTAATGAATAGTAAGTTGGATCAACTTTTCTGTTTTGTTTTTACTACTATGAATAGAGCTACTTTGAATATTTGAGTTTATGTCTGTGTGGACATATGCTTTCATTTGTTAAAATATACCGCAGCAGACAGACAAAATGGACTCCCTGTGACTAAAATGACACACATCAAAAACAGAACCAAATGGCTATAGTACGGTGAGGGATTGGTCACAAGGTTTTCTTTGCTATAATTAAGCAAAAAGCAGTTTCTGAAAAACATTGTCAAAGCAACCTACAGCTGGAAATTTCCCAACTGACCTCAGTATACTGCCATATACCAGCCAACTGGACTCCCGACTCTGCCCCACCCTCCCATTTTGCCACCCACTATATCTCTGATTGAACAGAGGACTGACCTTACATTCATTCCTCAGAAACAGCCACAGACCTCAAGCCAGTTTCAGCTGGCTTATAGAGGATATGCACAAACTATCTTTGTGTCCTATTGTTCACCTTTTGATAGAAAGAACCAAGTTCCATCTCATTTTAATGCTAAAAACCCAGCCCCTAAGTGAACACAGAATGAATGCTACACATATGTTTACTTACTACTCATGTGCTTAACTCTCTTCATAATTGCTGATAAAATTTTCCAAACCTGTTAAATATGTACTGTAAGACAGACCCAGTAAAGCATTCCCTCCCCTTCCTTGCCAGCAAGCACTTTGTTTCCTCTGGAGTTTGTAGTCTTCAATCTGCAGATTGTTTCTTTAAAAATAAAGTTTTCTCCTGTCTCTTATTCTGTAGATTTCATTCTTATTGTTAACACAGTTACCTTGAGTAAGGACCTAGTAATGGAACCGGTGAATCATTTAGTAAGTGTGTGCACGTGTGTGTGTGTGTGTGTGTTTATGTGTGTGTATATTTTTTTTTTTGGAAGAAGTTGCTGAAATAACTTTCAAAGTGATCATATCATTTTTTCAACCCCATTCACAAAATTTGAGACTTCCATTTCCCCAGAAACACTTGGAATTGCCAGTCTTTTTCATTTTGGCAATTATAATGCTTATGTAGTACTATTTCATTGTGGTTTTAATATGAATTTCTTTATTAACTGTTATTATTGAGCTTCTTTTCTATTGCTATTCCTATATCACTTTTATCGATATGTCTGTTTCCTCCCATTGTCTATTTTTTTTTTACTGGATCTTTTGTCTCTTTGTTACTTAATTTTAAGGTTTCTTTATTATTCGGGACACAAGTCCTTTAACAGATGTATGCTTTGTAGAGACTTTCTTACCCATTTCATCTCCTTAACCTGTTTTAATTTTTCTTTCCTATACTGTATCTTGGAATCTACTTCAAGGCAGTAAACCAAAACAATCTAACAGATTACCCTTTTTTTCCCCTTTTCTCAGAGACCACAGTCTTGCCTTGCATGCTGTCCAATTGCCTCAGAACTTTTGTTTTATTTATTTTATATAGCTTTTTAGATGTTTATGAAAGCATTATGAATTTCAATAACAATTAATCATTGATGAGTATAGAATCCTTTCTCAAATTTCAAAGGTCAATTTCATAAAAATAATGTTGAAATTGCCTTTAAAATCAGTAAGAGTAACTCAATAAATGGTGTTGTGGCCAGAGGTTATTCATTTTCTAAAAGTAACCATCTTCTTGCCTTCTGTGATTAAATTATGTATTGTCAATCTCAAAAATCCAAAGAACCATAAATAAAAATGTATGAAAATTTTAGACAGAAATATATAAAAATATATTTATGATATTAAGATACCTAACGTCTTTTTGAACAAAATATACAAAAACAAAAGGCATAGAAGAAAAGAATGATGGATTTGACCATATTGATTTCTTAAGCCACTTTTTTAAGAATAATTGCAGAATGTGTTTTTTATTGGGAAAATAAATCATTATCTCTCTATCTTCAAGAATCCAACATTCTTAACCCAAAGTAATAAAAGTAATATATTGTTATTGAAACCGCAGGGGTTTTTTTGGCTTAGATCCAGTTGTTTGGGACACAAAGATCCAATTAATGAGACAATAGAATTGCTAAGGAAGAAAGAAATTTTAATGTGCATGACATCTATTGAGAGAATAGGACAGATAGTCTAAAATCTGTCTAGCTGACCGACAGGGATAGTGGGCTTTTTAAGGAGTGGCCACGGGCACTGGCCAGGGACAGGTCACGGAGGATGGTGATTCTTAGCATCAGGAATCTATCTCAGAGGTCTTCAAATCTCAACTTGCTTGTCTTGTAAAAATGCCACCATTTCTAGGAAACAACTCAAAAAGTTGAAGTAGTTAAGGGAGGAGATTCTAAAAAGTCATATAGAAGTCATTGAAATCCGTTCATAGAGAAGGGATTCACATATAAACAGACACTTCTTAAAAGATGAAAAGAAACAAATGACCAGTAGATATATATTTCATAATTCATTCTGATTTTTATCTCTCAAATAACATAAACATTTTGATAACACCAGAGTTTGGCTAGACACTCTCATGCACTGGTGGTAAGCATAAATACAGTGTGACCAAATTGTCCCAGTTGACCTGTGACACTACTTTTTTTACATGTTAACTTGGCATAATTATAAATAATCTTTTCTTTCACTGTCAACACATTTCAGTTTAAATAATAAATTATATGGTTGCCATATGCAAAGAGGTATGGGAACTCATAGGAAATCTGGATGTATTTATTAAATGCCAGATTTTTACTTCTTTGCATCTTTTCCATAGAAATTCTTCTATATGTACATGGAAGGCCTACAAAATTATATTTTTGCAAGCATCATTTATAACATGTGAAAAACCAAATCAGAAAAATGAAACTTGTGGCAGATCCATTCGGTTTATTACAAAATAGCCATTTGTCATCTGCCTGGCTGTAAAAAAATCTGTTTTTTTCCAGGTATTGAACGTGTGCTTCTTGAGTGCCTTCTGAGCCACCGCAGGGGAGGAGGGTGGGTAGCAAAAATGTTGATTGGTCTTTAATGATGTTAATTCCATTCACCTTGATGATGACTTCTTTAAGTATAAGAATGTAATGCCACTATGGCTAATGAGACCTGAGGAAGTTTGCAGGAGGTGTTCTAGGAAAAGTAGCACTTGATATGAATTTTGGTTATGTGTAAGTGACTGGTCATTTTCTATGTACAAATGTGGATAGGTGAGGAGGTGATGACAGCCATAATTGCATTATCTTGTAGTCACTATGATAGTTTTCAAAACAGTGAAGATGGCTAGGCAGAAATATGCAAAGTAGCTTGGGAATTTGATGATATAATAGGGTTCCTGTTTTACTCATCCTTGAAAACCACTGATTAGGGAGAGTATTTCTGAGTTGAGTTTTGAGCTGAAAACTCTGTGATAGAAAGGAACAGCTATAAAATGCTGTAGGTATAGAGTACTACAGATGGATGGGAAAACAAGGTAGGGTCCTGAACAATGAATAGGCTTGGCATGTGTGAGGAATACCTCCCTATGTCTTGTTCATGTAAGATAATATTCATCTTATTGCTTATTTAAATTGCATACCAGAGATTCCAACTGATCCAAATGTTCATCTATCAGGTAGTGGAAAAATAAATTATGATTTATCATTATCAAACATTTTGCTTTGGCAAGAAAGAGTAAGATACCTAAATAAGTAATTTTGTGTATAAAGAAAAACTATAGAGATTATGATACATGTGCATAAACACACACACATCACATGCATCAGTAATACATACTTCCTAAGGTTTATATGCATTTGAAATGTTCTTGCTATGCATGCCAGCATATGATATACATTTAATAGCACAGAGAATGCTTTGGAGAAATATGAATGTACATATTTCATAGTCAATGAATGTACATAGTCAATGTACAACAGTGACTATGTTTAGAAACAGTGGTAGGGGCCGGGATGCTGAGTTGTTCAGTGTTGTCCTTGTATTGATCAATAACTTTAAAAAGATTTGTTGCACAGAACATATTAATGGATAAATGACATAATTAATACAATTATAGAAAATAATGAAAAGTTTGAATATATTGGATAGAAAAAATAAAAAAATGAAAACTCATCAAGATCATTGCTTTGTAGAAAATATGTTTGTAGCAAATTGCACACTGTAAAATGCTTAAGGTGCAGAATAGGGTAGGGAGAAAATCTTTTTTATGTGACGGTGAATCAAATGTTTCTGATCTCACCCATAGAGGTTTGACAATATATCCTGTCTTTGTTATCATGAAAGGGAAGGCCTGCCTGACTCTCAGGGATCTATCAACCTCTGGCCATCATTAGCCTCTTATTTGATATTCCAGCCTAGAATACCCTAGGCTATAGTTATCTTTAATAGTTGAAAAGTTCAGGGTTAACATAAAAGACAAGTAAGTGCTGTAATGATTGAGGTACCATTTAGTGAACTAAAGCAGTAATTTACCAAATGGTACCCTACAGGCTGAAAAAATTAATACTTTTTCTAGAAGTGCCTAAATTAATCCCAGGGTACAGTTAATAAACTGACAGACATTATTTTAATATTTCTATAAATTGTGGAGGGAGTTAATTTTTGTTATCAATTTCAGTGGAAAAAAATCTTTGTTACATCTTCCTTTGAATTTAATTTTTAAACATTAAGTGTTAATGTTTTGTTAAACAACTTTATTTGTTGGCAAATTTTTCAAGCTAATAATATATAATATTATTTAAATTGGGGGCGAGGGAAGAATTATTACTAGCCTCATGCTCCTGATATTATCTTATAGGCTAGACTGAATCACTACAGTTCAATTAGTAAAATTACTTTTAAAATAATCTAATGGAATATGAATTCTGCCACAGCTTCTTTTTGGAAACTGTAAGTAGATTGATTGAAATATGAGTGTTACAAGTGGTTTGATTTGTGTTAGGCAAAGAAACAAAAGTCTTATAAGAATAAAATAAAGCGAATGTATGCGCAATATAATTTTAAAATACATCTTTAAAAATGAAAGGGGTGGGTATAATTTCAGAATCCAAATTAATATAATCATAATGTTTAACAATCCTTCTCTGTACTTGGTGACACATAAATGCTGCATTAATTATTTTGATTTTAGAATTTTCTGTGTATCACAATTGCTCCACTGAAACAATTTAAAATAATAAATTATAGAGAATCTGTAAAATATCAGTAGTAAATTTATTAAATAGTTTTGATTTTTATGCTTGGTTTCAGTAAACCAGTTACTGAGGTGAATTCAACTCTTTTTTCACAATGTATTCTCCATGTCCTAGGTAATATCAACTCTCTAGCTTGCTGGCCTACCCTGAAGATTTTGGTCTTGCCAGCTTCCACATCTGTGCGAGTCAATTGCTTAAATCATATTCTCTCTCATATGTGTACATTCATATGTGTATATATTTATGTATTTTCTTCCTAACATATCTATCTCTATATTTTTTCTTTCCAATATGTCTACCTTCTGAGCCTCTTGTCTTGCATACATATTTAATGGAGACACACCAAGTGATTTGCCATGATTTGACATCCTATGATCTTCTGTTTCATTGTTGATTCACTTTGTTAACTTACTCGTTTTGTTATTCATTTGAACATATAAAACATAGCTTTGAGAAACTGCCATTTGCTAACACTGAATAGAACTCTATGCTTTGCAAAGTAAGCCAGTCATTCGTTCTGCATGTGCTAGACAGAAGGAATACATCCTATCGCTTCTGTCCAGATGTGTGCAATATGGTAGCCGCTGGCTTCGTATGTCTTAAGGATTGCTTAAAATGTGTCTGATCTGAATTGAAATGTACTATAACTGTGAAATACTCAATGGAGTTAAAAGTCTTAATGCCAAAAAAATTAAAATTTATTAAAATTATTTCACCATTTATTACTCATTTTAATATGGCCACTAGAAAATTTAAAGCTCTATATATGACTCATCTGACTTCTATTGGTCAGTGCTGTTCTAGATCATCTTCTCTTCTTCAGCACCCATACCTTCTTTCCCAAAGAAAACTTACTTCCTTGAGTTTCTGTCTATAATATTAATAGTTATTACATTATATTATATTACATTTTTCACAATATGTTCGAAATTACCTTTTAACAAACATTATCACTTGCACATGCTTGGCTACTAGGAACTACTCAAGAAATGTTTACCAAATTCATCTTATTAATGAATAAAACAGTGTGTATTTCACATACAAGTAATAAAGGGATCTTTTGAAATGTTATAAATCACTTTGTTTTTCTAGTTAACAAGACATTTTTGCTATCTGAGTCCTCCTCCCTTCTACATATCTAACAACTCTTCATTCTATATTCTTCAGACAGGAGTCTCAATGTTTGCTTTAATTCCTGGAGAAAAACTTCATGACACGTGAATTTCAGTCCTATTCATTCTGCAATCATATATTCAACAACTACTGTGTCAGGGTCTAATCCAAGTGGTGGAGGTAGAACAGTCAACAAGAGGAAATATCCCTGCTCTCTTGGACTTTAATTTAAAATATAGTACACAGAAAATGACAAGAAAACAAATAATTCAAAAATTCCTCAAATACAATGAAATCAATAAAACAAGGGAGTTGCTTTAGATTACATGATTCAGAAGAACATTTCTGAGTTGAGTTTTGAGCTGAAAACTGTGACAGAAAGGAACAGCTCTAAAATGCTGTGGATATAGAGTACTACAGATGGATGAACAAACAACTGTAGGATCTTGAACCATGAATAGGCTTGGCATGTGTGAGGAACAGCAAGGAAACCAGTACAGCTGGGGTAAAGTAGATGAGCATACGTAGAGCAACAAATGAGGTCAGATAAGTGGGCAGTCCGAGCTTAAGCACAGCCCTGTGCTCAGACAAGTAGTTTGGACACATCTTGTAAGTACAAAGGAAAGACATTAGAGTGTTTGACACTTATGGGTGATCTGATCTGATATACATTTTAAATATATCATTCTTTTGCATAAATAATGGATTTTAAGACAGTGAGTGTGGTTTGTTGGAATCAAGGAGACCATTTCGCAAGCTGTGTTAGTAAGACAAGAGAAAGAAGATAGCGTCTTGGAAAAAGAAATGTGCAGTGGAGATAGAATACAGAGATTGTGGTTTTATACACCAATTTAATATGTGTCCTATGTGTAGTATCTGGCACATATTAACCAATAGCAGTGAATGCACAATGTTCCAAGGCCCATTTGAAGCACTTTAAACATATATTACTTCTATCCATCTTTAATAACCTTAGACAAGTACTATAATTATTTTCATTTTACAAGGAAATACTGACACTAAGAGAATTTACTAAATTATTTTCCTAATGTCAAGTTGTTAAGTTTGTTGGGATGGAATTTCTCAGGCAATTTGAAACTATAGCATTACTCTCTCGTTAGCCAAAGAACTTATTGGATGAAAGAATTTAAGTCTGAGGATCAGATTTTAAATGTATATGCTATGATTTACATATGCAGAAATGCAACTGCGCACATTTTGTGCATGCCTTGGAGGACAGGAGGTGCTGTCTAGGTCCTTTATCATTGAGCCACGCATGCCACTATGCCTGGTTGCCATTCAGTTTCCTCAAAGTGGGCCACTAGGTATAGTCCCATTCAAGTTCCAAGTTCTTCCTCAAATAGCAAAGCTTTCTATATTCTCACAACTTGAACTTCCTTTCCTTGTGAACAATATCCAGGTTAGATCCCTGTACCCCTTCTCTGAATTTGATATATCTATCAGTTCCTACGGCAGCATACATATGCTATCGGTACATATTTCTAAAGTTTTATATTTCTTCAGGTTCTCGCATTCCCACTCAAGCAAAATGACAGCTTTTATCCTTTATAAACGACAGGAATTTCCTGTATGACAGACCTCACATGACCACTCTATGAGTAAACGAGCTTTCTGAATTGTCTGCTAATTTGCATGTTGGAATACACTAGCTTTTTCTTCCCTACTTAAGACTTCATTTTCTAAGTCCTCCTGGGTTTTTGTTTTGTTTTTTCTCAGCTAAAGTAATGTATACATTATTTTTAATGGCTTAATAGGTTTAGAAGTGCATGGTAACATAATAACAATTAATAATAACAATAAAAATACTATGAATAAAAGATACATTGGGCAATGTTTCACACTACCTTCTACACTTACCAGCTGAGTTTCATGACTCTCTTTCACAGTTTTGCTTTCTATTTCAATATTAGAAGATTAATAATTCTATGTTCATTTGTATTTGAGATTTTCCTTATCTTTTATTTGTCGTATTTACTGTTTATTTAACAGCTTGTCCCCACAACTTTAGAAAAAGTGGTCTATTAAATGCTGGGAAATATTGTTAGTTTCCTGCAAGTCAGTATTTGGATGGTGGAAATAATCACCTCTCCATAACTTATATCCAACTCACAACTCACAACAACTAGATGAAAATACTAATATTGTCTGCTATATTTAATGACTAGGGAGAAAGGTGGGAGTATGATCTCATCTTTATGCACTTCCCAATTAATAACCCTTAAATATGATCCAGGACTTTCTTTAGCTCTTTCCATAAGGTGACTTTTTATTTTTTCTTTGAGGTAGAGTCTCACTTTGTTGCTGGGGCTAGAAGACTGTGGCTTAAGCCTAGCTCACAGCAACCTCAAACTTCTGGGCTTAAGTGATCCTCCTGCCTCAGCCTCCCAAGTATCTGGGACTACAGACACATATAACCATGCCCGGCTAATTTTTTTCTTTTTTTAGTAGAGGTGGGGTCTTGCTCTTGCTCAGGCTAGTCTCAAACTCCTAAGCTCAAGTGATCCTCCTACCTCAGCCTCCCAGAGTGCTAGGATTATAGGTATTAGGCACTGTGCCTGGCCCATAAATGGGCTCTTAGCTTGCAACATCATAATAGTTACCTGTAGTTATCTTTTTCTGTAGTTTCTTCTACTTTTATTTCCACTTAAAGCTGTTCCCATCAGCATTCTATCTTTCGATAATTACTCAAAATTACAGTTTTCTGGTGACATTTTGTCCTTTTTCTAGTAGTGCAATAGGTCTTTTACTTTGAAATACATTCATTTTGCAAACAAAAGTTAGATATAGGAAGGAGAACAGATATTTGTACCCATTTTGCAGTCTTGATTTATTCTCCAAATGATTTCATTTCCTTTTCTAAAACAAAAATTTGAAATTTTCTTTTGACTATTTCTTTATTGGCTGATTATAAATCCAGGATAATAACCAAATATATTAACACATCACACAAAGACCTTTATGATTTTTCTACAACTTTAGCTTGATCTCTAGTCTGTCTCAGCCCTCCATCCTATGTTAGGCACAGTGGAATACAGAGTTTATAATCTCTGAAATCAATATGGTTTTTCTCACCTTTCACTGGAGTATTTTTTTACTTGCTCTTAGCCTGGCTTTAATTTTTCAAGCTTTATGATACAACTGTAATGTCAATCTGACATTGTAGGATAAATTCTTTGACTTTTCTCTCAATCTAATTAGATACCTTCTCTGTGAAATGTTAACATTTTAAGCATATATTTCAAAGCTTGTTATTGCATTATGTTGTAATTTTTCACATAAATGTCTGTCTGCTAGGCTGTTAGCTCCTTAAACAAAGGCTATACCATTTTTGTCTTCATAGTTTTAGTGCCCGGAGTCTTATAATATGTATGCTAAAACATTACTGAATAATTCAACGAATCATGACATAATTATGAAATATTACACATATTTTAATATTATCAACACAGGAGAATATAATCAAAATACCTCAGTGACAATTGATTTAATAAACACTGTATCATACTGAAGTTAATCACAGGGACTTCACTTTAGGCTAGTCTTCACTTTGGTCTTCTGTAGAGACAGAAAATAACTTTTTATCAAACTTGAAAAGCATAATTAAACCACTCTGTGGAGTTATCTTCCCATATGCGATAGCTTCATCATCTTTCATCTTTGTATATAAATATTCCTAAAACTTAGTCATCTTATATGTCTTCTCTGGAATATCTTTGAATTTTTATATAAGTCTTGTTAAGCAAGAGAGAACCAAATGCACATTTTAAAGTTTAAAATATTATCCAATAAAATAAATTCTTCATTATTAAAGATCATAGTTTCTATGTTCTAAATTACTATATATGATTTTTTCAAATCAACTACATTTTTAATTCGTTTTATCTGAAATCTGTGTTTCTATTCTTAATAATGTTTTGAATTTCTCATTTGCCAGCTAACCTCTTACTAAGGAAATATATCTACTTATCTGTTAATTTAATATCAATCTCTTATGAAAGCAAGAATGTTTAACACTGATTGCCAATGCTTTGAATGTTAAGAAAAAGAAATGGCAAAATATACTTGGAGATAAAGTCTTTAAAATACAGACTGTTCGGGGACCATATAATTCTATTTTTGGATGTTTCCCTCCTCAGATCAAAGAATATTGTCAAATTTTAAAGGCACTAAATTTAATTAAGCAATTCATTGGCCTACTCATGGTCAGAATGAAAGCTTTCCCTAGTTTTCATAGCATATAAACTTTAGAGTTCACTGCCATACTTCAGTAAAACAACCATCTCAATTTTTCCTGCTAATCATTTCCATAACAAGCACATGATAGAAGAATATCTTGCTCAGTTCTTCTGTCAAGTTCAAAAGGTCAATTCAAAGAAGAATTATAACTGGTAAATAGCATAATTTCAGATGTATATGATAGCTGAGATTATTAGAAATGGGTTTGTATAAATAATAAATTTTAAGATGTTAACATTATATCTAATATTGTGCAGTTTTGAGTTGTCACGAAATAATTATTGTCAAGGGATAGATTTTTTCCTTCTTTCTTTATGTACTCTTCTAATGTCATAGTCCTCGAGCAATATTTACATGCACATTCTCTATCATAGTTATGATATAAGGTTCACTACAGCTACAGTGCAAGCAAGTGTTGGGCACAATAAGGGAAGGAGAATATGACACTGATGAAGAAATTTAACAAAATACAGAGGGTCTATTCTATTTGATTAGATGCTGGAACTCTGCATTGAACAAAAATAATTTTATCCAGTGTGCACATGATAACAAGAGGTAACAGTTCAATATATAGTGCTTTACATGTACACAGTTATGGTCTAAGGGCTTTCAGATGTCAATGCATCATTATACTTGATTTTTTTTAAAAAAAAAAGAGCTGAAATAAATATTATTTCAGAGAAATGAATTAACTTGCACAGAACCAGACTACTAAGTAAATAGTAGAGACAAGGATTTGAAGAAGCGAGGGAATCTACCTCTGGAAATGATGCCCTATACCTTAAACCACATTCTCCCTCTAAACTATAGATAATATAGGTTAAGCCAATTAATAGAGACTAAATTAAGTTAAAAAAATATTCTCTAAACTTCTCCCCACTAGTTAACTGAAAAATTGAATAAAGAAGTAAAGGAAAAAAAGCCAATTGCGATCCTATTAGGTTAGTTGAAACTTGGAGGAAGACTTGGAAGATATAGTATATATATTTATATAAATTAATTTTTAAAAACTTAAATGTTCTTACTAAATAAAAATACCACAGTATAGTTAATAATCAGTTTATCTGTTTCTTTTTTTTTTTTGAGACAGAGTCTCACTCTCTTGCCTGGGGCAAGTGCCATGGCATCAGTCTAGCTCACGGCAACCTCAAACTCCTGGGCTCAAGCGATCCTCCTGCCTCAGCCTCCCAGGTAGCTGGGACTACAGGCACGTGCCACCATGCCCGGCTCATTTTTTTTTCTATTCTTAGTTGTTTGGCCAATTTCTTTCTATTTTTAGTAGAGATGGGGTCTCGCTCTTGCTCAGGCTGGTCTCAAACTCCTGAGCTCAGGACGATCCATCCACCTGGGTCTCCCAGAGTGCTAGGATTACAGGCGTGAGCCACCGCGCCCAGCCCTTGTTTCTTGATTATGTATGTGAAAGATATAATGATACTTAATACTTTGTTTAACCTATGAAGAGCGAAGGAACTTACAACTATTCTTTTACCTCAGAATAAAAGTTACAATGGTAAACTGAAATGGTTGAATAAAACACAGAAATGTTTATCTTATTTTCCTCTAAGTAATTTTTTATTCCATCTAGATTTTCATCCACATTTCTTCATCTAGACTGATGCTTCCCAAATTTATACGTGGGATAACATACGTAGAAAATGGCAATGTGCGTATGTACATGGGGTAAACTGCTGAAGATTTTGAGGCATCTATATATGATTTAATGAAAAGACCCATATTTGTCTTGCAATTATATTAATATGGAAAGAAATATGCAGCACAAACTATTAGAGAAGATGTTAAATACTGAATCAGTATACAATTTCCAAAATAGTATTTTATTTTGCAAATAAGTATATTTAGATATCTTCACTGAACAAAAATATTTTATTTCAGATTTTATACTTGAAATAATGTCTTTGAGATCTTGATCATTCAATAACAAATTTTGGTCAAATCATGAGTTCTTTGAGTTAAAGTAATATTTCATTAAACCTTTTAATATTTTATTTTAAACATATGAAATTGACTATTATTATTGATCTAAGCCCTGGGATATTCAGAAAATACAAGTTAATTAAAATTATATTAAAATAGTCAAATGTTAGATTTGGGTCTAATTGATAATGAAAATACTCACATTTTTTAGTTTCATAAAATTTATATTAACATTTCAAATTTTATACACATAGAAAACCATTTTCTAGAATGTGTAAAATCTATTGAATCAAAAAAATAAATGAAAAAAGCACAGAATAAATTAGAAAAGAACAAAACTAGAAAAATGGAATAAGGGGCTAAAGGTTTAGTTTTTAATTTATACTGGAAGAATAAAACAAAATTAGATTCATAGAACTGTATAGAAATTTTACAAATTTATTTTCTTGCATATGACTGCATTACATTGTATCTTCAAAGAAGAACATTTTCAATTTGACCTCTGTTAAATCTCAAAGCATCCGATTATTTTTAGTGTCATCATTGTTTTTCTTAGTGTGATCATCATGTCATTCTTTTTTCATGTCCTCTGTTCCTTATGTGGCTTCCACTGTTACATAATTGTAACGTAACATTGAGTGGGTGAAGAATTGGAATAGATTGATCTCACGTCCCCTTAACAACTACAGTCCTATACCAAATTGGCATTTGGTTTAGATTCTCTCAGTCATTTAGCTATATTCAAATTGTGGAGAGATATCTTTCCCTCCCACAGGATGAATAAAATTACTAGTGCAGGAAAGGAAACAGATGTCAAAATGAATTGGCCATATCAAAAGAGTGTAAGAAACTCTAGAATGTATACTACTATAAATATATGTAAAGAAAACTTCATTGCTTTGTTTTGTCTAGCATCAGTATGGGCAGAGAAACGGAGGAGTGTAGTTTATATAACTTGTGGCACCAAAAGAGACAGGAGATTGCATTGGTAATCCAGAAACATGTGTTGTCTTGTGGGTCCTTGGGTCTCTGAAGATCCCTTATCTATCTGATCACTAAGCATATTTCTGATCTCATCTTGAGGACTCATGGTCCTACATGTCCCCAAAAGGCAAACAGGGAATAAAATCCATCAACTTGGGACTTCCTCCTTGTATTACCTTTCCTCTTTGATGTAATATTAAGCAATAATATTGCTTAACAATATTATTATCTACGGCATTCTATACTTTCTCCAGCCTGGAAAAATAACCTTTCAATTTTCTTATCCTCTGTAGCCTTTGTATACATAATATGATCTCTATGCAATATATAATCCCTACATTATTTATGTAATGCTACAATCTGAGTTGATCAAGCTTGACATTAGGAAGCCTAGGGAAACATAGGGATAAGCAATTAAAAAGATAAAACAGTTTTTTAACAAGCAAAATATTATTTCTGTTCAAATATAACAAGATACAATATTTCTAAGAAAATGCTTGAAGCTTCACAGGAAGTTGACAATAAAACTTTAAATATCATATTCTGATATCATTGCTTAATTCATATTGTGGTTGCTAATTTTATTGAAAGTTTTGCTCACTTGAAGTAACTACCAAGACTACTAGAGACCTGCCACTGCGCGAGTAGTGAAGAAGAGGGCAGTCAGCTGGTAAGCAGGGGATGTTTGCATGAGGCCTTGCAGTTCTTGGTTAGGAATTTGAATTTTACAGAACTTTGAGCAGGTTAGTTACATGTTGCAATTTATTCTCACTTCCTGAATAGAAAAAATACTGTAAGGGTTGTACTAAGGTTGTTACAAAAATTTAGTTAAGTGACAGTAGTAAAAAAATATTATAGTGTTCGAGACAAATGTGAATATGACAAAGGTCCTAAGAAGTTGTGACAACTTTTCAAACATGTATTTTGGTAAAGAAGATGTATTTCATAACTGTATGTTTATTGTGGTGAAAAGAAAGTAAAAAGGATTGCTCCATTATTTTTGTCCCAAACTGTGAGCGAATGGTGGTGCCTGTGGATGAAGAAGAGTTCGAAATGAAGACATGCTAATAACCACAATCCTCCTTGACATTCAAGTGGACATATCAATTTATAGAGATAGAGTCCAAAAGAATTATAAAAACTTCTAACATTATTTTTCTCTTAGAAAAGGCTTAGATATATAACGGAAACGGTTATAGACCCCAATTTTCATCATAACCCTTAGTGGCATAGTGCAATCTTTTGATTGGTTAATGGAAGACAGTAGTGATACAATGGTTGAATTGTACTATAAAAACCCTCTCAGCATTATATATATATATATATATATATATACGTATATATGACACGCAAGTACATATACCTATATGCATTTAAAATGTAGGACTTGTTACTCAGGTTTGGTGAGGCCAGCAGATGAGATGATTGCTACTGGAAAGATAGTTCCATGGTCCCCAAGAGCAGGGGTCACACCATGTCACACAAGGCCACACAAGGAAACACCAGGGTCAGTTAAGAGACAAAAGAAATGAGGAAAAAACATGAATAGAAGCCTTTATTTGATTTTTATGAGAAAGGCAAGGCAAAACAGGGTAAACAGATTTAGGATTAGCTTGTTTTGAATAGTTTTAGTGGGCTCTGGGATGTAGGGGCTGTCTTGAGTTGTCTGGCACCTGGCCCTGAGTTGGTATTAGGACAGGAGGATACTGTTTCAGCCTGTGACAGCTAAATAAAAGAGGTAATTGACTAATATGAGCTCTGGATTGATTGATTTGCATAAAAAAGGGATGTTTCCATGGAAGTCACTTGCTCTCTCTAAGAATTAGCTAGTTCTGGGAGAGGCAATCTTTCCAGGATCAGCAAGACTCTAGATATCAAAGCATCATAAAATATAGAAAATAAAATATGTGATTAATATATTATGCTTACATATTATATATATTATATTTACACACCCTATGTTACATACATATATAATGCTTATATAATGCATATATATTTATATAGTAGATACTGTATTATATTTATTATATATATTTCTACATAGATAATATATTTAAGGGGGCCACAGAATTATAAAAATATACATATTTGAAGATTTTTGGCTTCCTTAGATTTGTCTTTTAATCAAAATATGCTTAATGTAAATTTTTTTATGTTTTTAAATTGACAAATAAAATTACATGCATTTGTCATGTACAACATGATGTTTTGAAGTAGAGTATGTACTTTTTGTATATAATGTATATATTTTGAAGTACTATATATATGCATTGTGGAATGACTAAATGTAACTAATTAACATATGCATTACCTCACATAGTTATCATTTTTGTGATGAAATTGCTTGAATAAAGTTTTTCTAAAAATCTTTTTCACCATTAGCTGTAACAGAAGGCTTTCAAAATAATCTGTACCAATTAATTAATAGTAGTGGCAATGTGAACGTTTAAATGTAGCTACAGATCTAATTCTAGTTCTTTTATGCCTACAGAATTACATAATCTTTGAGTATATTAGGAAAAATTGACACATATTTAGAAATGAGATGAGTTGTCATTATGTAACTATTATGTTTGGAGTGGGAAAAAATAATTGTAAGATGAAAATTATTTGTATATTAGTACAAGGTATATACATATTTGCCATTTCAGAAGAGGGCTATTTAATTTTTTTCTCATTAGCAGGCATTTAAGAATTTTTCAAGAATTCTGAAACATAGGAGAATTAGCACAAATAAGAATTCTGAAATCTCAACAAGTCAGGAAATCATTTTGATTTTAGTCATAATTAGAGTTTGGATGCAAGACGCAGTCTGTATTATCCTTCTGATATCTCTTGGTTTCCATTCATTAAATCAGCAAAGAAGAATGATCTTCTTCACTGACCAAAATTGAAATAACATTAGAGTTCTACCTGAGTGCTCAAATACATTTCCAATTATAATCTTATAAAGAAAAGCTGTGGTATCTTTCTGCTTTTTTATATAGTGCAAAACTCCAATTTCTAATCAAGATGACATTTGACTTAGTGATTCAAAACTTTGTGTTTGTGTGATTTCTTTTTTTATGTTTAAAACTTTATTTTAAATAAATTAATCTTGAATGTCTATAACAAGCTCCAATTTCATTAATATTTATTATAAGTGCAGCACATAAAGCTCAAATATTCACAAAGACAAACTCATTATTTAAAAATATTATTTTTCTATGCTACTTTAAATAGACTTTCAAACATTTCTCCCACAAAGATGACTTAAGTTGTTACATACTATGTTATATATAAGCATATGAATATAGGCATTTAAAGAAACGAGGCCTTAAAAATCGTAATGGAAGTGAGACTGAAAAGACACGATATTTAATTGAAAATAATAAAGCTAATTTGAAAGTATACATTTTCAACTATATTACAATGAATTGGAATTCAACTATTTTTCAAACCAGTTTTGCAAATACCAGAACTTTAAGTGAGGAAGGAAAGAGCAATGCTATCTCAAATTCAAAGCTTAGGGAGTTCTTTCCTCCCACAGAATAGGAATGACAAATACATTTCAAATAAGATGCCAATTCTAATCCATTGGTAGTTCCTGCCAATTATGCTCTGAAAGTTGTCAGAATCAAAATGAAGTCACTAATATTATGAAAAGCCTCACAAAGTTGCCCAAGGATTGCCATGAAGAGAGTTCTCACAATTATATGCCTGATAATAGAAAAGGTTCCAAAAACCACAGCCTTCCACAAAGGCTGTCATAATCTTACACACACATGCACAAGAAAAAAAACTTCTGCAAAGACATCTGCGCAGCAATTGCCTGTCCAATCTTGGAGTGGCATTACCCTTGTTATTGATCTTTGTAGCCAGGAATAATTATTTGAAAACAATTATGTAATTCATAGTTTTTTTTTCTTTAAAAATTTTTTCTTTTTCTTCCTACTGTTTACTATGGTATAGTATAACCATTGCAATGCTCTATTTCCAAATAAATATGTTTTCTTTTAGATAGTCTTTCTTTGTTTGTTATTTAGGTTAACAGTGCTGAACTGAAAGTACTTTAAGACTTCCAGGATTGGAAGGAACGTGTAGTATGATTGATAAACACTTTACCATTGCTGTATTCCCAGAATGGCTCTACAAAATCCATGAATTTTCCATCCTCCATATTGTAAGTACAACAGAGGACTTCTAGTTTCTAGTCTGGCATGTGAGAAGCTTGGAAGCTGAATAAACAGAAAAATCAATAACTGTTTTTAGATCCATAAAAGAATTGACATCATAGGAAAAAAAAATATTGCCCCCCACCAAATGGGAGAGACAGATAGGAGAATACAGAGAATCACAATTTATTAATGCAGAAACCCACAAGTTGAAACCTCTCTGCAAACCAGGGCTAGGTTAGGAAAACCTAAAGTGAAACTGACAAATCCTGGAGGCTCGTCATGGATAACTCGGAGTTGCAAACCACAGAGGGACCCAGTCATGGAAGCCTTTACCTCAAGGATCTTCCTGGTTCTTACAGTAAATATAAGAGAAAAATTTCCTCTGGGAAGGAAAGGGAAAAGGAATCATTTTAAAATACACCAGCGCATTCTGTTCTTCTTAACAAGGTCTTCCCTAGGGAGAAAATATTTCCTGAAATTTTATCAGAGTCTAACTGACCTGCGGGGAATGAAAAACCCAATTCCAGCTCCCTCTAGCCTTCCAGGTGGGAGAAGAGAAATACCCTACCCCACCCTTCAGCCCACTGTAGCTATTCTGTTACACTTCACAGGGAAAAAAAAACTGAAAAAAAAAATTTAAAAAAACCCAAAAACTGACAAGCACTTATAAAAGTTCACAGTCTGGAGGCATAAGGCTCACTAGAAGATAAGACTTAATAATAGGACTATAGAATGCTTCTTCTCCCCCACACCTTACTTACCACCACATTACTAAAATATTATTTATAATCATTCTTTTGAACCACAACATCAAGTCTGGCTACCTACCAGACTACCTACCAAGAAAAAATTATACAGCATACTAAAGGAAAAAACAAGAAGAGACAAAGAAAATATCAGAACCAGACTGAGGTATGGCAGAGATGTTGGAACTATCAGACTGGAAATTTAAACAACTATAGTTAATACCTTAAAGCTGTGGTCCCCAACCCTGGGCTGGCCTGTTAGGAACCTGACCACACCATCACCGTCTGAGCTCCGCCTCCTCATACACCCCCACCTTCCATGGAAAAATTGTCTTCCAGGTGCACAACAGGAAGTGAGGTGAGGTGAGTGAGGTGAGGTGAGCAGCAGACAAGCGAGTGAGCAAAGCTTCATCTGTATTTGCAGTTGCTCCCCATCACTAGCATCACCCCCTGAGCTCCGCATCCTTCCCCACCCCGCGATACGTTCATGGAAAAATTGTCTTCAATGAAACTGGTCCCTGCTACCAAAGAGGTTAGGAACCTGTCCTAAAGGTTCTACTGAATAACACAGACAATATGTACGAATTGATGGACAATGTAAAGGGAAAAATGAAAATGCTATGAAAAAAATAACAAGAAATACTGGAAATCAAAAACACTGTAACAGAAATGAATAATGCCTTTGTTGGGCTCATTAGTAGACTGGACATGGCTGAGAGTTGAATCTCTAAGCTTGAGAATATCTCAGTAGAAACCTCCTAAAACTGAAAAGCAAAGAGAAAAAAGACTGGAAAATAAAAAGAACAGAATATCAAAATTATCCTGTGGGATAACTACAAAAGGCATAAATGTGTATAATGGAAAAAACAAGATGAGAAAAAAGAGAAGAAAAGAAGCAACATGTGAAACAGTACTGACTGAGAATTTCTCCAAATTAATGTTGACATCAAACCACAGATCCAGAAAGCTCAAGGAACACCAATCAAGATAAATGCCAAAACGACAACAATAATAAAACTACACTACACTTACGTATATCATTTTCAAACTGCATAAAATCAATGGTAAAGAAAAATTTCTGAAAGAAGCTAGAGGGAAAAAACACCTTACCTATAGAGGAGGACAGATAAGAATTACGTTCAACTTCTCCTCAGAGACCATATAAGAAAGAAGATATAGAATAAATTTCTAAAGTGCTTAGAAGAAATAAAAATAAACCTAGAATTCCATATTCTGGATAATTATCCTTTAAAGATGAAGAAATGAAGACTTTTTTGGACACACAAAAATTTCAGGAATTTGCTGTCAGAAGACCTGCCTTGCAAAATGTCAGAAGAAGGAAATGAGACAGATCAGAACCTCAAATCTACATTAAAAAAAGAAAGAGCATCAAATAAGAAATAAGTGAAAGTAAAATTTAAAAATTGCATTATTCATTTTATTACTGTGTTTTTCTTATTCTTAATTGGTCCAATGGATCACAATTTGTTCAAAATAATACCAACAATGCATTTTATTATGTGTGCTTACATGTGTTTATGTATGTTTATGTATAAGCAAAATGGATGATAGCAATGCTGTAAGAGATGAGAGGAAGAAATTAGGATTATTTTATATTATTAGGTAATTGCACTACCCATGAAGCTGCACAGTGTTATTTGAGTGTGGAGTTGGATTAGCTGTAAATGTATATTGCAAACTCTAGCCACTTAAAAAAGTGAAAAGCAGAAGTACAACTAATATGTTAAGGGAAGAGAGAAAATGTAATCATATAAATAAAATGTTAACTCAATTAAAAACCCAAAAAAAATACAGAAAAGGAATGAAAGATAAAAATAGAAAAAAAAATAATAAATAGAAAACAGAAAAACATATGGTAGATATTATTCCAACTACATCAATAATCATTTTGAATGACAATTATCTAAATACACCAATTAAAAGACAGAGATTATAAGAATGGATCTAAGAAATCCAAATATATGTTGTCTACAAGAAACTCTATTTAAATATAAACACAAAACTATGCTAAAAGTTAGAAGATGGAGAGATATCTTACCATTCTAACATTAATTAAAAGAAAGCAGAAGTAACTAGTACATTAATTTTAGACACAGCTGACTTCAGAACAGAGAATGTTATCGGAGATGAAGATGGGCATTACATAGTAAGAAAGAGGTCAATTTTACAAGAATACATAATGATCTTTAACAAACAATAGATTAACAAAATATACAAAAAATGATAGAACTCTTAAGAAAAATTAGAAATATGTTGATTTAAATGAAAATGAAAAGGCAATATCAAACTTGTGGCCAGAAGTGAAAGCAATATTTAAAGGAAAATTTATAGCGTCAGATCAATATATTAGTAAAGAAAAACTATCTAAAATCAATTATCTAAGTTTTGTTAGGAAATTGGAAAAAGAAGAGAAAGTTTATTGCAAATAAACAGAAGAAAAGAAGTACTAAAAAAATTACAGCAGAAATCAATAAAACTTAAAATTAGGGATGAATAGGGAAAAACAAAGAAATCAGAATCTGGTTAGTTCTTTGAAAAGATGAATAAAATCAATCAGCCGTGAGCCAGGCTGATGAAGAATAAAAAACAGAATACAAAATTGCTAAGATCGGAAATGAAAGAAGGGGCATCACTACAGATCCCATGGATTATAAAAGGATATGAGGAAATACCTGAACAACATTATGCCCATGAATTTGATAACTTAGATGAAATTAGCCATTTCCTTCAAAAATACAATCTGCCAATACTCACACAGGAAGAAATAGATAATCTATATAAATCTAGACATATTAAAAAAATTGAATCAATAAATAATTACCTTTCAAAGCACCAAGCCCAGATGAGTTCTCTGTTGAATGCTACCAAACACCTAACGAAGAAATTATATCAGTTCTCTCCATTGTCTTCTGGATGATAGCTGCAGAGGAAATGCTTCCTAATTCATCAGGCCAATATTCCCCTAATACTAAAACCAAAGAAATTACAGGAAAAGAAAACCACAGAGCAATATCTCTCATGAACATAGGTGCAAATATCCTCAATGAAATACTAGCAATTCTAATCCAACAATGTATAAAAAGAATTACTTACCATGAGTAAGATTTACCCCAGCTATGCAATGCTGGTTTGACATTTGAAAAGCAATTATTGTAATCATTGCATCACATCAACAGACTAAAGAAGAAAAATCACATGATTCGATACCCATTCATGTTAAAAACTGTCAGAAAATTAGGAATAAAGGGGAACTTTCCTAACTTCATAAAGAACTTCTATAAACACATTAATGTTGTACTTAATGTTGAAAAAGTAGATGCTTTCTCACTGAGAACAGGAACAAGACAAAACTGTTTCCTCACAAGATTCCTATTCAACAAATCTGCCACTCTAGTAGGGGATGCTGATGACAATGTGGAAGGCTATGCATGTGTACGGGCAAAGGATATATGGGAAATATCTATACCTTCCTCTCAATTTTACTGTGAACTTAAAACTGCCAAGTTTTTAAAATAGTATATCAGAAAAACCCAGGGAAGGGAGAGGAAAGATGGTCAAATCACCAAATCCACACTGCAGAAGGAGCTGAGGTGTGACAATAGTGAAGATGTGTGTGCCCCTTCACAGGGTGATGATAAGTGAAAAGCTAAACTGATACTGGGTTAATATTAATTCTTTTAAAATACATTGAATATCTACTGACTATCAGGGACTATTATTTGCTAGAAACACAAAAATGAGTAAAATGCTCTCTGACCTTCAGGAGTTTAGAAGTGGTAGAGACTATAGATAATCAAAGGAGAATCACAGTGATAACACGGGGCTTAGAACTACATATGTGCATCTCTTGTTCACATGGCAGCTGGAGATATCTACAATCTCCAGGACTTTTCACTGTCTGCTCTGTGTAGCTTCTATATTCTGGAATAAAGTCAAAAGGATCAACCCAAGAGACCTGGCAAAACTGCAAAACGGCTGTTAAAGCTTTTGCTCAGAATTGGCAGACAGTCACTTCTGCTCTCGTTTCCTTGGCCAAAACAACAAATCTCCAGACTAAGTCGACGTTAACATAGTGAAGCAATATACTCCTCCAACAAGGAGATGGAGTTATACAGTCATACAGATGTCAAATACATACATACATATCAAATTGTATATATGCACGATTGCTTTATGCCACTTATTTCTGATGTCCCAACAGAAAATGCTATAATGAAAATACAATGTATGTCCTTTTGTGGGCCTGTTTCAAAATTGTACTGGGTTCTATACTCAGTGTAGAATAATTTAGTCTGATTTTATCAAGTAATCTTTCTTCAAAATCTGCACACAGGGCGCAACATTGCCTCTTCCCCATATTTCTGTTGGAGTTTTCCAACTTTTTGAAATTTGATAATTAATAGTGTAATGTGGTGTGTCACACTTTTTTAACTACCTGTTCCTATCTATGCCACTTTTGCAATTAATTCTCTTTTTCAGCTAGTTAGCAGAAGTTCTTATATATTATAGTTGCTCAATGTTGTCACTTTCTGAAGGTTACAAAGGTTTAATGTTTTGGCATTACTTATAAGGAGTTGCGAATCTCACCTCTGCTTTACACTCTAACCTCAACCTTTTATAATTTGTTCTTGTTTTTGAAATTCTATGTTGAAGAGTGCTTTCTCTTGACCCCAGGTTTTCGTACTTACAGTTCTTTCTTCCTGGAGTTCTCTCTTCTTTGCCACAGCTGTCTAACTCCTATTTAATATTCAGATATTGAAGAAGTCACTTTCTCCAAAAACTTCCTTGTAAATGCAGTGGGTGCTTCTCTTATGTACCTTTATAGTATCTTTGAATTTCCTTACCGTAGAATATATTGCATTGTATCTATCTGGTTATCTTCCTTTTACTTATCTGGTTAGCTTTCTTTCTGATATGCTAGGCTTTCAGCTTTGCAATCATCTTCTTTTATCATTCACCATGTCATCTCAAACTAACGCTATGCCTGCAATATAATAGACACTCAAGAAAATACTATGCATGGAAATAAAAAAAAAAAAAGAAAGAGAAAGAGGGAGGGAGGGAGGCAGGGAGGGAGATATTTAAATAATAACTACAGCCAATTTCTAAATGTATATAAGTGATTTGAAAAGTTAGATGGAAGTGTTCCATCATGTGAAAAAGCGCTCTTAAAACAATAACAAATCAACACCATGAACAAATGAAGAAAATGAATAAATGAATAAAAGGGCAGGAAAATGGCCTGCCACTGAAGCAGGCTTTTTGTTTGAGAGTGCAGGACAAAGTCTAGTAGAAGCATGAATTGTGTCTTTCATGTTGTGTTTTTCTGACCTGGTTAAAAGACATCTGTCATGTGTGAGCTAGCCAAAGGACATCAACATATGCCATTTACAAATTAGGGATAGTCTGCCAGGCTCAGGCCTGGTTGCTTGTCCTTTGCCAGCATTTCGTGAAACACATACTTGTTTCTCTTTAGCGTTGCCAGTCTCCAGCCCATTGTGAGCCAGAGACTGAACAGATTCCGCCTGGGCTGTGATGCCGCCTTGCTTCCCATCACATGTCAAGTCTTCTCATCATCTTTTAACATCTCTACCAACAGCAGAGTGAGGAATAGCGCAAATAACACTGGACACACTGATCTTGTTGCTTTGAAATAACTATTTTCAAAGAGAAATAATTCACCTCTAAATTTGGCATAAATTTTATGATGATAGGAAAATTATCTTGGGGGCTCAATTGACTCAATAAAAATCAAATTCTGTGTAACAAGCTCTGGATCTTTGTTGAAGAAAATATAAGGAAAAAAGAGGAGGGGGATCTGTTAAAGTGAAGAAAAGAAAGTTCAAGTAATAAGGGAAACTTTTGTCCATTTCTCCAAAGGCAATTTCGGTATTTCCCGGAGGCTGGCCAGCTGTTCTAAATGTGTCACAATACCAATGAGGGAAAGAGGAAAAGAGAGCTAGACCCACTTGTTCACATATTCAGCAGCCAATAGTTTCCTTCTAGCCAAGAATCTTTGCCTGCTCTGGATAGAAAATAAAAGGGCTTGTTCACAAAAGGAAGGTTTCTCGTCATTTGTTTACAAACCTGTGATTCTCTCATACAAATTGACGTAGAATTTTAGGCTATTTTTTTGTTTACTTAAGCAAATGTTTCTGTCATCTTATTTCTTTCTTTGGAGAGTGGGGTTAAGTTTTGGAACACTATTGGGAGGTCTTACAAATTTGGTGTGGATTTTTGGTCTTTAAAAAAGTCTAATTAGTCTTGAGACTGCTACGATTATTCTGCTGGGCAGTGCTTTTCTGACCTAAAACAAAACAGTCTTCCACTAGAATGAAAATACCTGAAAGCAAATACTATGCAAGTGAATAGTTCAATTTAAAACTGAAAAGCAAATGATTATCTTGATAAATAAAGACAAAGTAATTTACACTACTCAACATACATTTTTTATTAAGTCTGAATACAGCTGCGACTCAAAGCATTTATATAATAATATTGTGTCAATAATAACAAACTATGTAATTAAAACTTTGAAGAAAGAAACATTATTCTGTAGTTTCTAGAAAATCCAATGACAAACTATTGAGAAAGAATACGTGAGAAATTTATTTTGTAGATAAAATAATTCCATAAAAATTATAGAATAAATAATTTAAAAACATTATAATAAATGAGAATATTTAAAAATCACAATTCCTTATCCTGTTCAAATACTGAGTTTGTTCTCAAACTCAGAGACACCTGGCTTTCTTGAGAAAGAGCCTGTGATGAGACCACAGTATGTGCTTATATATATATATTTTTTTTTCTCCAATCTTTGCCCAAAGGGTCATATAATCTTCAATAAGGTAGGGAAATACCCAGATATTTAAGGATTTTCTTTTGAAAATAAATAAAATTTTATCAAAAGAAAATATAAAGGAAGTCATGACATGTTGGCTTCTTTTTTGGTTGTTTTTGAACAAAATTTTAGAAGATAAGAATTATTCAGATGGATTTGTTACATTAAAAGTATCTTGAAATGCTTTCCATTTTAAATATTTAATCCTTACTACAGCCTGTTTAAGGATTTTTAGATTCAGAGTTTTGTACCTGAGACTCCAAATGCTAACATGTTTATACTATTGGAGTATAGATATATGGAAACCAGGTGATGTAAATCATTTTGGTGCACATTCTTTTAAATTGAATGCAGTGATCCTCAAATCCATCTCAAAGTTATTTCTGTGAACCTTGAATCCTCAGTATATTACTATTATTCAAAAGGATCTACCAGTCACATGGTGGCAAGTTGATTATATTGGACCCTTTCTTTCTTGAATGGGAGAGAGGAGGAGCAAAAAAAATGTACTTGTAGAGATTGTTGCAAATTTCGGAAATGAATTTGCCTTGCTTGTTCACATTGTCTTTGCCAGCACCACTTTCTGAAGACTTGTGGTCATAGGATCACACAAAGCATGGCCTCAGATGAAGAGGACTACCTTATAATAAAGGAAAAACAGTGAGGGACATATAATCATGAGATCAAAAATATCTGCCCATATCACTTGTCAGCTGCTAACCCAATGGAATTTTGAAATGTCTTTACAAAGGCTCAGAAAAAGCATCATCTTGATGATATAAAGTTTTGTACAGTATAGTATGACTCTTCTTCAAATAACTTTAGTCAGCATATACTAGAAGGAATTTTAACAACTAACACGAAGTAATTGTATTTGATTGTCCTTTGTGATTTAAATTTTTGCTATTTTTGGATACAATTCTATGGGAAATTTGATGCTCACAATTAAGGATATTGATATTTTGTGTTCTGAGGCTAAAATTATATAAAGATATATAAATCCGGATATACATTTTAAAGCTAAATATCTGTTAACAATATAAAAAAATGATAGATATTCACTATTTAGCAAGAAGAACAGATCAAATTTCTTTGCTTTCACAAATAAAAAATCAAGGACATTTTTATATGAAAAGGGATTTTGTGTTTTATATAGCCCAACTACTCTGTTTTGAAGATCAGCATGTAGAAATTGAAGACTCAAATGTCTTGCTCATTGTTTCTGTAGCTGGTTCACAGAAGATCTAGGATCTTAGCTATCACAGTGATATTTCCAATACACCAAGTTGACATTAGTGAGAAGCTGAGATTTTTGTATGATTTGCAATTCAAGGTGTTTGGTTTTCTATTTGATGTTTTCTTAATGGTTATTGCAGTTTTCTCACCTTTAATCAAATTGGATTAACATTATTATGTATAATATCTTAAAATTACCACATAGTGAACACTGAATGTAGAATTAAAAACTCTAATAGATAAAAACCATATTAGGCACAAATATAGTTTTTTAGAAACTACACCTGAAAAGTTTTTCAGCAGTATAATTTAATTAAAAACTACATAAACTTTATTTTTTGGCACTTAAAATAATTTCCAGAAGTAGCTCTTCAAACAAATTCTAATTTTACAGGTTTATTCTATCAGAAATTATTTCCCTTTCTGAGAAATAACTTTGATATATAAGTTTTAAAACTGTAGTTATTTTAGATTATATTTGTAAGATGCTTATTGAATTACAGCTTATGGTATACTTTGTGCATATGTTTTTCTAATCCAATATTATTTATTTCAGTGATAATCTTAACTTGTTTTAAATTATCATATTATGCTAATTTTAAATAATACCCACTTTAGTATTATATCCTTAGGGTACAATAATAATAACACAAATTAATGGTATATATCATAATCATAACTCAGTGAAATAAAAAAGAAGTTTGAATGCTATTTCTCTGCTTCATCAATCTGCAGGGAAATAAATACTTAAAAAATGTGATTTGCTCCATGAATTGGAAGTTTTGGTGGTTTGTAAATATTAAAGGTTTTTAACTTCAATTCATGAATTTTCTGTATAGCGATTTCTCTGTATGACAGAAACACAGTGTTTGACGGACTGCTTAAATCACTTCATTTGCCACTGAACTGAAACTAAGAAGAAACATCTGTATGGAACAAAGTGACACAACTCAAACATTTTAAGAATAGAAATGAAGAGGAAATGGATGATTCATCATATCATAACCAAAAGTGAATTCACCTGTAAAATATAATTATCATAATTGGTGTTAGTTAAAATGAGGCCTAAATTGCCAATCATATTAAATTACTACTAGTTAATTAAAGGAGAGTGCAGAGAAATTTTAACCCCAACAAACATGACTGCACCTGCAGCTCTGATTATATAAATTTATGCACTTGACACATCAGCTCCAAGAATTTCATTTTTTAGGAAAGCAATGATGCAACAAAATTATTATTTGACCTATGAGTATTTTAGTGTTTTGAAGTGTTTTCCTTCTGTATTTTGCCATATTTTTTATATTTCCATGCTATTATATGCACTGGTACCAAAGTACTTTATATAATCACAAGTTCTCAAAAGCTATTAGGTTAATATTATTATACAATTATAGTATTTTAGTCCAAAATAAATGATTCCTTTATATTTAAAATAGTCTGTTTGATCTATTTATGATTTTTTCTTTTTCTGGTATCAATTGCCATTTTTAAACCCTTTATTTTGAGATAATTACAGACTTAGAGAAAAGTCATAAGAAAAATACAAATTATTCTTATGTTACCCTCATAAAGATTGCTCAAATGTTAAAATTTCTGTCTTACCATTTCTCCTAAATAATTCATTTTGCATTTACTAAAATGTAGAACATTCTCATGTATATCAATGCTATAATGATCAAAATTAGGAAATTAACATTGAAACGATAATATCATTTAATCTATAGACATTAGTCAAATGTCACCGATTGCTCAAAGTGTTCTTTCTTATAAAATGTTTCTTATTTCTGGTCCTAGATCCAATTCTGTATAACATAATATATTTCGTTGACATGTCTCTTTAGTTTTCTTTAATCTGGAATAGTTCCTCAGATTTTATTAGTCTTTCAGAACCTTGACATCTTTGAAAATTACAAGCCGATTATTTTCTAAAATGTCCCTCAATTTGGCTTTGTCTGATGTACCCTCATGATTAGATTCAGGTTATGCAGTTTTGTCAGAAATATCACAAAAGTGGTGTTTTGCTGTCCTCAGTGTACTATAACAGGAGGTGATAACTTGGCATTTTTAAGTAGCGTAGCTTAAAGACAAATCTACTTTTGCTATTAAATATTATTCTTGTCACAATACCATTCTTCTCAGTGTGTATAATATGTTACTAGTCCATTACATTTTTTGCTTTTGGAGGATTTAGGATATTTGATAGAGCTTACACTATATTTACTGTATTTCATTTTGACATTTTAATCCTCTATTATTCCAGATACATATTTAAAATTGATGTTTACTAGATCCTTTTTTTTTCTTTCAGGCTTTTTTTGATTTATTACTCATTGAACTTGGCCTGATCAAGTGCTTCTATTCTGTCTTCCATTCTCTACATAATAACATTACAATGGAAGTCATTAATAAAAAGAGAGAAGGAAAAGAACACTCTGACATGGCTATCATCCAAATTTCACTTTCTTTTAGCCTCTCCTCCATATGTATTCTGGATGATTTCTCTTCATAAAAGTCAATAACTAAAACAGGGTTTAAATTCCTTGCATAGTAGACCAATTTGTTGAGAAAAAATAAATCAGTATTCATAAAACTATTATGAAATTTCAGGAGAAATCTCAGACAATCTGACATCTCTATAAATATGATTTCCCTAAATTTAGTCTTAAAAAGTGTTATTTCCCCTGAATCTATAAGTAATAAAATTTTTATGCCATTGAATAATTCCATGGATTGGTAATAGAGCATCTCATTGAGTAATTCTACAGATCACTGATTTGATCAAAATGAGGTGGATTTAAGAAAGTCTTTTTGCTTTTATCCATAAGAAAATTATGCAGCAGCCCTGTGGCAATGCAGTTGGTATTTGAGGTTACCCCCAGCGAAATTTTTTAAATTAGTTAATTCCTATTGTGTAGCTGCAAGCCATGTATATAGTATTGGAGATGTGGACAAAATTTTGACTCTTTGGACTTTAGACATAAGTAAGTAATCTAAGGCTCTACACTCAGGATAGTTCCTATTGCTCTTCTATTTCAACATTTAAATTCTCTGAGGATAGATAGATATTAATGAATATTAATTACTTTTGATTTCTAGAAAAGAGTCATTTCAATAAACTTCCAAAATAAAATACACTATTTCAGCATGAATGTGCATATCTCTTATGCATTACAAAATGCATTTACATTCTAGGAGAAAATTTGTAACTTACCAATTAAGTATTCGGTAAATAGTTGAACTGCTATTATGATGCATACTATCTAAAACTCATCATACTCTCCATTCTATAAATTCAACCCAGTTTTATTACATGCTTCTATGGCTTAGGAAATCTACCCCTTTGTATATTTTTTTCTTTAACTATAATTGACCTATAATATATAAGGCACACTATTGATAAGGGACTTGAAATAATTGAAAGAGTATTATTTCCCATAAAAATGATCTTATACCTTAGTAACTCATCCACTTTTACATGGTAGCAGACGCTGAATGTGTCTCATTCAGATTTCCCTGAACCAGCTGGTGTGAGCCTATGTGAGGCTTGTGTTTAGCAGATAACAGTTCATAATCTGTCCTCTTCTCCAGAGAATTGTGCTCAACCATACAATATCACCTTAGTAGTTGTATGTATGCCCACTCCCTGTTTTTAGGGCAGACTTTGGCCAGTGACTGACTGGTACAGGTTTCAAGGTTTCAAGGTAATTTGTTGCAAGGCAGCATTGACTTTTTGGTGCAATTTGTGCTCTACAGCTTTCACGTGGATTGGACTGTAACAAATCTCCAACTGACGTGACATTAATTGCTTGAAGTTTTTGTCCTGATCTTTATTGTTTTACTCTTTTCCCTTCCCCTGAGAGCTTTTCCCTAATAAGCCACTTGAAAAAAATCCTGTCTTACATTATGCTTCCAGGAAGCCTAAGACAGTATACACCAGAAGTCATTCTAGAAGGGGCCCCTGAGGATGCGATTCCGGATGGCAACGAAGATCTCATCACTGATTCTAAGCAGAGTATTGACAGTCCTTGAAATGCCGTAGCAGTGTGATCGCTAAAGCTTCATCTGTGATGGACTGGAATAGGATACAGCAGAAGAGGATGCACTAGCAATGTAATGTCTCAGGTGTTTGAGATAAATGAAAGAATTGTAGCAAGAACAGTAGAATAGGATTGGATGGCTGTTGCTAAATGCCAATGATTAAATGATCTAAGAAAATGATAGGCTCAGATCTATTAATTAACAATTTAAAACAATGCATGAAAGTCAGGCTGCCTCCTCAAATGCTAGTATGGATGTGGAGAGATAGGAACACTTATACACTGTTGGTGGGACTGCAAACTCCTCGGCAATTTTTAAAGAAACCTCCAAATCCTACAGCTAGAGGGCATAGACAGTTGGATATCAGGCATAGGGCATAATTATAGAAAGTAATAGAAATGCAGAGAAGACTGAA